>JASVEL010003020.1:0-239183 GCA_032618575.1 Nicotiana noctiflora
TCCGAGAGGTCCAATCTCATGAACTGGCTGGCTAAGGCCTGAACATCCATCACCATAGGTCTCTTAGAGGCTAGTAAATATGCCAAACTCCCCAAACACTCCGCCCAGCGACTCAAGGCATCGGCTACCACATTGGACTTGTCCGGGTGATAAAGAATAGTAATATCATAATCCTTTTACAAATCTAACCATCTCTTATGATGCATATTCAGGTCTTTCTGCTTAAGCAAGTGCTGCAAACTTCGATGGTTAGTATAGATCTCACAAGGCACCCCGTACAAATAATGATGCCAGATCTTCAAGGCTTGAACAATAGCAGCTAACTCAAGGTCGTGGACATGGTAGTTCTTTTCATATACCTTCAACTATTGGATGCGTAGGCAATCAGCCTACCATCATGCATCAACACCGCTCCATGTCCAACACGTGAGTCATTATAATAAACTGTATAAGACCCCAAACCGGTAGGAAGCATCAAGATTAGGGCTGAAGTCAAAGCTATCTTGAGCCTTTGAAAGCTCTCCTCACACTCATATGTCCATTGAAATGGGGCACCCTTTTGGGCCAATCTGGTCATAGGGGCCACAATCGATGAGAACCCCTCCACAAAGCGACGGTAATAACCCGCCAAGCTAAGAAAGCTGCGAATCTCTATAGCTGAGAAGGGCCTGGGCCAACTCTACACGACCTCCACCTTCCTCTAATCCACTCGAATGCCCTCACTCGATACCACGTGGCCTAGGAATACCACTGAACTTAGCCAGAACTCACATTTTGAGAACTTTGCATATAATTTCTTCTCTCTCAGGGTCTGAAGCACTATCCTCAAGTACTGCTCATGATCTTCCCGACTCTAGGAATACACCAAAATTTCGTCAATGAAAACAATAACGAATAAGTCAAGATATAGCCTGAATATACTGTACATCTAATGCATAAAAGCTGTCGAGGCATTAGTTAGCCCAAATGACATAAACAAGGAACTCGTAATGGAAGGCAGTCTTTGGGATATATGGCTCTCGAATCTTTAACTTATGGTGACCTGAGTGCAAATCAATATTGGAAAACACATGCGCGCCCTGAAGTTGGTCACACGGGTCATCAATACAAGGAAAAGGATAACAGTTCTTCACTGTAACTTTGTTCAACTGGCAATAATCAATGCACATACGCATAGAACCATTATTCTTCTTCACAAACAAGACAGGAGCACCCTACGGTGAAACACCGAGTTGAATAAAACCCTTACCAAGAAATTCCTGTAATTGATCCTTCAACTCTTTCAACTCAGGAGGAGCCATGCGATACGGAGGAACGGAAATGGGCTAAGTTCCCGACAACAGATCAATGCCAAAATCCATATCTATATTGGGCGGCATGCTTGGAAGGTCAGCTAGAAACACATCGGGATAGTCCCGTACCATTGGAACTAAATCAACAGAAGGGGTATCAATACTGACATCTCTCACATAAGCTAAATACGTGGCACTCCCTTTCTCAGCCATACACTGAGCTTTAAGAAAAGAGATAAATCTACTGGGAGTGTGATCTAAAGTACCACTGCACTCAATACGTGGAACACCTGGCATAGCCAGCGTCACAGTTTTGGCGTGACAATCAAGAATAGCATGATGGGGCGAGAACCAGTCCATGCCCAGAATAATATCAAAATAGACCATACCAAGTAATAATAGATCCGCTCTGGTCTCAAAACTATGACTAATAACCAAACATGGTCGAATGTGTTCCACAATAAGATAATTTCCCACAGGAGTAGAAACATAAACGGGGCCACTCAAAGAATCCTGAGGCACACCAAAATGCACAACAAAATAAGAAGACACATTAGAATAAGTAGAGCCTGGATCAAATAGAACCGATGCCTCTTTGTGACAAACAAGTATAATACCTGTGATGATGGAATCAGAGGCAACAACCTTAGTATGAGTAGGAATACAATAATATCTGGCCCGACCTCTCTCTCGATAGCGACCTCTATCTCCCCGACCTCTGCCCCTGGCTGGCTGGACAGGTGGGGCAGCAACTGGAGCTGTAATCATAGCCAGAGAACTCTGAGGACCCTGCTACGGTTGAGTAGTCTGTAAAGATGCACCCCTACTGAGTGTGGGGTAGTCCCTAACCATGTGACGTGTATCTCTACACTCGAAACAGGCTATGGGAGGATGCGGTGGCTATGACTAGCTGGGGCTAGGCCTGCTAGAATGATCTTTGGAAGTGCCCCGCGCAGGAGGCGCACTAGAAATTGGAGGCGCCTAATAAGGCTCCCCAGGTGCAGGCGGAGCTGGAGTACCGCCAGCTGCTGGCATAACTGAATGTACAGGGCGACCAGAATAACCCCTTCCATAACCACCTACTGATGGGGTACGGGCACCAGAGTAGTGACCCAATTCTCGAGACCTCTTGGCCTCCCTCTCCCCTCACTTCCTGGCGAGTGTACCCTTAGTCCTCCTTGCAATGCTTACTACTTGCTGGTAAGGAATATCCATCTCCAACTCTCGAGCCATGCTGGACTTAATGGACAAAATAAGGCCCTCGATGAACCTGCAGACTCTCTCCCGAACTGTGGCAACCAAAGCCGGTGCATGCCTGGCCAACCTGGTATAACGGATGACATACTCTGAAACTGTCATAGCACCCTGGAGCAAGTGCTCAATCTCCGAGTGCCATGAATCCCTAAGGCTCTAGGGAACAAATTCTCTCGTAAACATGTATGAGAATTGGGTCCAAGTCAGTGAGGCAGACTCGACTGGACTGTCCAACTCATAAGTACGCCACCAATCATAGGCGGCTCCCCGAAGCTGAAAGGTGGTGAAAGTGACCCCGCTAGACTCCACTATGCCCATAATGCGAAGGATACAATGACACTCCTCCAAAATTCCAAGGCGTCATCTGATGCTAAGCCACCAAAAACTGGGGGATCATATTTCTTGAACCTTTCTAGTCTACGCTGCTCGTCCTCATAAGAAGCTGACCTATCCCCGAGTTGTACTGGTTCTACAGGCGATACAGGAATAATCTTCGAAGCCTTCTCAACATATACTCACTGCTCGGGAGTGCGGACGATGATTGTCTATGCTCCTCCCCCCGCCTGGATGTGGCTGTAGTAAGGGGAAGTTACCTGGCCTAAGCCAAGGTGGTATACATGCTCAAGAACTGAGCCAGAGTCTCCGCTGGAGTAGTAGTAGTAGTGGTAGGTGTGCCAGGTGGCTAGGCTTCCATCAAATCAGTTTGTGGTACCTCGGCAACGGCTCGTGCAGGTGTTTTGGCTGCACCACGTGCTTGTCCTCGGCCGCTACCCTGACCCCGGCCTCTAATGACGGTAGCAGGGGCCACAAGTGCCTGGTCCTCTCGTGTAGCACGTGTCCTCACCATCTGTAATAGAATGGAAGATAGAAGTTTAGAATTGATGTCAAAATATCGAATGACAAGGAATTCAAAAGAAATAAAGATTTTTGCTAAATAGTTACATAGCCTCTTGTAGATAAATACAGACGTCTCCGTACTGATCAACGAGACTCTAATAAACCGGTATGTGTTCTGTGACTCCTATAGCAGAAATAGCAGAAATGAACTTAGGGCAAGCAGTTAATGGGGGATCAGGGCATAAATTCCAAAAATGGTCGGCTCAGTCGTTACACTTTTGTTATTTATTCTATCTTTGACTGAATATATCCTAAGTTTGCCTTTCTAGTTTTGTGTAGGCCAACTTCCTTGCTCCCAAGGCCTCCCGATATTGATTCGGGAGAAACAAGAACATACGTCAGTGGGGTATCAACTTTTGGCTGAGAGAGAGCAAATTGTTGCTCGCCTTATAGTAACAGAAGCTAAAGTCGCAGAGGCCATTATGTTGGAGGCTCGTTTGCAATAAAGGGAGCAAGAAGTAGAAACATTTAGCCAAAATATTGGCTTGCTAAGGATTCAATTTGATGAGGCCAAGGGCAAATGGACTGAGGTCTATAATTTCGTTCTAGCTGCAACCGATAGCGAGGCTGCCTCTGCTGAAATACTGACCAACTTAGAAGCAACCTTGAACTCCAAAGCTAAAGAGATTACTATTGCAGGGTTGAAACATGCCTAGTTGGAGGAGAATTATAGGAAGAATATTGGCTCTTTAGCTCAACTATCTCTGACCTTGACATTAGCCTCGGATCCATTGGAACTGTCGAGGAAAACCTTTATGCCGAGATAACCCAACTCTAAGAAGAACTTAAGCGTCGAGTGGCTTCCCTCATTATTGAGAAAACTTTGTTATGTAGGAAACCCTTTGAAGAGTCCAAAGCGTGTATCGTTGAATTTTATACCAAAATCGCTAATACCCATGATCTTGAGTTAGTTGCTATAAGGGGTCTCCCGGTAGAGCCTGATACTTTCGATTCTTCCGATTCCAGTTCCAAAAATTGGGAGCTGAATTGGAAGTGAAAGACAAAGATGTTTGAGGCCAAACTGATGAGGGCCAAAATGTTGAGCCATCGACGGATCTACCCTCTTCTCTTGGGGGCGCAGACATTTCTCTTCCTCAGGGTTCTAGAGATGTAGTAGTTTAGGTTTTCTTTTGTTTTTCCAAGTTTTGTATTTGTACTGTTTTGGCATGTTACCATAAATAAAGACATATTTTTGCTTAAGTAATGTTTGATTCTTTCTTTCGTTTGAATATTTATGCAAGTTTTAATCTTTGCATTCTTTTTTTTTCTTTTGCTTAAGTGTTTTGTGCTAGTTTAATTGTTTGCGCCTTATTATGTAAAGCCTTGGGTGTGTTTTTCTCCGAAAGTATTTGGATTCAGGGCACAAATTCTTCCAAAATAAACTCTTTATCATGAGGGTTGTTATAATAGAGGGCCCTTTTATGTGTGCTCTTGAAGAGGACGTCTCATGTTTATTACGGCACTAGCATTTGAAGTACTTATTTAACTTTCAAATAATAAATTCAATTTATTGATCAGACAAGAAACAAGATGTATAAATAAAAGGAATTCACTGTATTCCTTACATTTTTAAAAAGTACAGAAGCATTCGTATGCTAAAAAGAGATTGCCATTTCTTGTGGCTAATTCGTACAACTTGTTTCTACGGTGCTGATGTGCATTCCCCAATCCTGATAATATACCTATGTTCCTTGTTTTTGTGTTCCGGTCGATGTGGCCATCATTGTTGTCGTATTCTATCATTACCCCCACCCCTTCCCTCCTCAAGTGTTCGAATGCAAAGAATACAAATTGGAACACTAGAAATCTTGAACCTTCGAGGATCTCACTAATGAATTACTAGACAATATTCAGCTCGGTAACAGACCTTTCTTCCTCTTAGGAATTTATACTATCTAGCAAAAGACTATCTAACAATCCTCTAGTGGTTTGCACTTGTGAACGGTCGAGTAACCTTTGCTTGATAGCAAACTCACTTTCGCCGTTGGGAATTCTGCTATCAAGCCAAAGATTATCTAACACCCCCTTCCCCAAAGTGGCTCTTCGCTTGTGCGCCTTGCTATTAAAGGTCTTATTGATATTGTTGAAACTTTATTCACAGTATGATGTCTACTGGTGCCTCGTTAAAAATCTTTCTAGAAAAATCCAATTTGGATAAAACTGGACGAAGGAAAAAAATACAGCACATACTTTCTACGTTATGTTTGTCAACAATAATATCTTTTGAGGTGTGCCACGTTCCTGTTGCTTGGAAACGTTTTTCCATCTTGATTCTCCAGCTCATACAAACCTTTCCCGATGATAGCTAAAATCTGGTATGGTCTTTTCCGGGTTGGACCTAGCTTCCTTGAGTCAAGTTCCCAGGTGTTTTGAGTTACTTTCCACAGAACCAAGTTTCCTACTTTAAAATATCGGAAGTTGGCTCTTCGATTATATATCTTTCCATTCTCTGCTTTTGGGCTTCCATTCTAACATGTGCCAAGTCCCTGAGTCTATCGAGTAACTCCAAGTTGACCAACATCGCTTCGTTGTTCGTCTCTTCTCTTGCCTAGAAATATCTTAAGGGAGACTCTCCTACTTCCACCGGGATTAAGGCCTCTTCTCCATACATAAGGGAAAAAGGAGTTTCTCCCGCGCTCAATTTGGTCATTGTTCTGTATTCCCATAACATTCCAGGTAGTTCCTCGGGCCATTTACCTTTAGCTGCTCCCAACCTTTTCTTGGGATTTTGTATAAATACTTTGTCATTTGATTTCGCTTGAGCATTTGCACTCGGATGATATGGTGTAGATATGATTATCTTTTATTTCAAACCTTCAAGGAATGTTTGATCTTCACGCCAATAAATTATGGCCTATTATCACATGCTATCTCTTTTGGTATTCCAAACCTGTAAATTATGTTCTCCCACAAGAAATTCACCACTTCATGTTCGCTGATCTTCTGATAAGGAATTGTTTCAATCCACTTAAAAAATAATCAATTAAAATTAAAAGAAACCTTACCTTATCGGGGGCAGCGGCTTGATGATGTCCATCTTTCACTGCATGAACGACCATGGAGACAAAATCGAGTGTATTGGTTCTGATGGTTGATGTACCAGCAGTGCGTAGCATTGTCACTTATCCGCATTTTTGCATGAAAGATTTGGCGTAATTTTCCATTCGAGGCTAATAATAACCTGTTAATACCAGTTTTAGCACTAAGGAATTTGCGTCCGAAGGGTTTCCGCATATTCCTTCGTGTATTTCTCGCATAATATAGTTAACTTTGGACGCTCCCAAGCATCGTGCCAGCAGGCCTTGGAAAGATTTCCTGTAGAGTTGGCCTCTTTTGAAGCTATGACATGCTTCTTTGGCACAGAGTTCCCGAAATACCTTGGCGTCTTTAGGCAGCTTCCCGTGTTTGATATAATCGATGCTCTCATTCCTCCAATATTAGACCAAATTAGTCGTATTTACCTTATAGTAGCTATCTACAACCATGACTCGGTGAATGAAAGTTGTAGTAAAATTATAGAAAAATTATATTATGTTGTTTATATATATTTTTCTATTTAAATATTGTATGAAAATTGAATAATATTGTATAAAATTTATATTGTAGTTGTTGTTTATAACTGAGTAGAAATAATACATGAAAATTATAGATAAGTCGTAAAATATATGGACCCTTCATTTTTGTTGATGGACTGAGGTTTGCCAGTGCATCCACTTATGTGTTTTCTTCCCTCGGGATATAAGTAAACGACCACTCCCGAAATCGAGCCAGTAGAGCCTGGACTTTCACTATGTAATGTTTCATACACTCCTCTTTGGTTTTGATGATATCGCATACCTTATTTACCACCAGTTTGAGAGTGACATTTGATTTCTGTGACCTCGAATTCTAGTCCCCGGGCCAGTTCGAGTTCTACAATCAAAGCCTCATACTTTGCTTCATTGTTAGTTAAACGGACCTTTCTAATGGCTTACCTTAGGGTTTCTCCTGAAGGTGTGGTTAATATTATGCCAATCCTGTACTCATTAACGTTGGAGGCTTCGTCCGTAAATAAGTTCCAAACTCTTGATATCAATTCTAACACCATTACTGCCTTTTTGATCACTAGAGGCAGCAATCCCAGACTGAAATTGGCCACAAAGTTAGGCAAAACATTTGACTTAATCGCAGTCCTTGGTTTATATTCTGTGTCAAATTCACTCACTTTGACGGCCCATTTGGCCATTCTACCCGAGAGTTCAGGTTTGTGAAGGATGTTCCGCTTGGGAAATATAGTCACAATAGCTATTGGGTGACATTGGAAGTAAGGCCTCAACTTTCAAATGGCGACTACTAGTGATAAAGCCAACTTCTACAAATGCGGGTGCAAATTTTTTCTCCCATTAAAATTTTATTAACGTAATAAATGGGAGATTGTATACCTTCGTCCTCACAGATTAAAGTTCTACTTAACTCTACTTCTGAGACTGAGAGGTAAACCAACATTATTTCATTTCCTTCGGTTTTGAAAGTAACTAAGGGCTTGACAAGTACCTTTTCAAATCTCTCAAAACCTGCTAGCATTCCGGGGTCCATTCGAAATTATTTTTCTTTTTAAGCAGCATGAAGAAATGTGTCATTTCTTTGATGATAGGGAAATAAACCTGCTCAAAGCAGCCAATCTCCCTGTGAGCCTTTTTACTTCTTTCACACTTGACAGCTGGTCCGGGATATCCTTGATGGCTTTGATATTATCAGGATTTAACTCAATCTCGCTTTGGGATAGCAAGAATCCTAAGAATTTGCCAGAATTGATCCCGAACGCGAACTTTTCAGGGTTAAGCTTCATGTTTTGCTTTCTTAGGATAACAAAAGTTTCTTACAAATGCTTAAGATTATCACTTGCATTCAAAGACTTAACGGGCATATTATTTATATAAATTTTTATTTTTCCATTTGTTTTTCAAACATCTTGTTTACGAGCCGCTGGTAAGTGGCTCCGGCATTCTTCAGCCCGAAGGACATCACATTGTAGCAATATATGTCGAAACTCATTATGAATAGTTTTTTCCTGATCCTCTGGGTTCATATTATTTGGTTGTACTCGAAAGACGCATCTAGGAAACTCATTAACTGGTGCTCGGTCGTCGCATCAATCATTTGATCGATCTTTTATAATGAGAACAAGTATTTTGGGCACACCCTATTCAAGTCCTTATAATCTACATACATGAGAAAATTATTATTTTTCTTATGGACTATTACTACATTAGTTAACCAATCTAGATATTTTACCTCTCGGATCGAACTGATGTCAAGTAAGCGAGTTACCTCTTTTTTGATAATTTTTTTTGTAACCTCCGCAATAGGGCATTTCTTTTGTCCTACGGGAGGGATGTCTGGATCTAATCTTAGCTTTTGTACGGCCACTTACACTAGGATACCTGTCATGTCCGCATGCGACCATGCAAAACAATCGGCATTATATTTAAGAAATTCAATAAAACTAGACCTGAGCTCGGGGTGCAGTCCTATCCCCAAGTGGAATTTTCTTACTAAGAAATATTCGAACACTGCAACTTGTTCGAGCGTTTTTGCTGTGGATTTTATTGCATCCGTCTCTTCTGGTACCTAGAACTATCTCGACACATGATAAGATTGTTATGCTTCTTTACGCTAGCCAACTTCATTTGATTCGGGAGAGGCTCCCGGTTCTTGTAGTTGATATGCGGCGTGCTCCTTCCCTTTACTACTGGAGACTGAAATTGCACTCGCCCTTGCTGCCGATTTGTCTCCCGTATCTGTTTGATTCTTTCAGACATTAGGAATTTCAGGAACTGATTAGGTCTAACATAGTTATTTCAACTAGATTTGACTCTTCTACTTTATTTTATCACAAAATAAAAATTATAAAATAAAAAAAATATTGTCATTAACATTTTGTAGTCATACTATTTTACTAGGATTTTTATTTTTTATATAATCTTGAAAAGTACCAAAATAGTCTCACAACATAATACTATCTATTTTGATTAATTAAAATTAGTCTTATATTTTTATATTTTATATTGTATATAATATTTAGAAGGAAGAGTTGTAGTCTCATCCGAGAGTTTAATCTCCTTACTCCTTACTACGTTTTTCAAAGAAAAAAAAGAAGGGGGTCGCTTTAGGGTCGTTCCCTTCCACTGCGTGATGGTATAGCTCACATCTCGTGCAACCATGGTTTTTCCAAAATAATATCATATCCCTTATCACCATCTATCACTTCAAAAAAAGTCATCTTCATCACTCCTTCAGAGTTTGTGGGCAGTAAGATCTCTCCTCGTATTACCACGCTTGCGAGGTTGAATACGGCGAGGAGTTTTGTGGTCGAAATGATGCCTCCAGTAAGTTTGGCTTGTTCCAATACCCTACATTGTACGATAATTGTAGAACTTCCTAGATTCATTAGGATGCTTGATTTTAAAATCTAATATATTTAAAGAAATTATTGCATCGTTGTGTGGCGGCAACAATCCATTTGGGTCCTCCTCCGTGAAAGTGATTCATCTTCAGCAACTTCCCGGAGTCTTGGTATGAGTTACTGAAACCTTCATCTGTTTTGCTGCTGGGAAGGTGACCTCGTTGATCTCGCTTCCCCTGAATATCTTATTGATCGTCTAACGCGGGGGATCTTCCCTTGCTTCAAGGGTTTTGCATTATCACGATTGTGACCTTAGTTGTTCTTGGCACGGTCACTTACGAATTCTCTGAGATGTCCATTCTTCAACAGTATTACCACTTCTTCATGTAGATGTCGGCAGTCGCCAGTCTAATGGTCATTCGTCCAATGATACTAACATCATAAATTGGGATCTATCTGGCTGGGATCGGACCTCATCCGCTATCGGAACCATGCTTCTTTAATATTTCTCATAGCCGATACCAACTCTACCACACTGACATTGAAGTTGTATTATGATAGCCTGGGGTAGGAAGGATCCCGTGTACTAGATGTTTCTTTGTCATGCAATGATCTATTGTTCTGACCACGATCAGTTCTTTTGTTGGCCCCTCAAAGATCGTCTAAATGTGCAGAAATTATCTTTTTATTTGTCCTTATTCTACTCCCATCCTATTGCCAACAACAGAAAGCGAATCTGATCATATCCAATCCTTATCTTAGACTTGTACCGGTTGTGGACATCCGCCCAAGTCGTCGCTTGGAACTCAAGAAAGCTTTTCTTCAATTTTCAGGAAGCGTCTGAACTTCTCAGATTCAGACCATTGGTGAATGCTTCATATGCATATTCATCCGGATTTGGAGTAGACACCATGTGTTCAAGTGCCCTATTTACTTGCCTATCCCCGCCTTAGGCTCCACGTATCAATCTCTTAAACGGCAACTTAGCGTAACATGTTTTACCCTATACAATATGCCAATTTGTTATAAAACAATCAATCTAATAAAATTTAAAACTAAAAACATAAATGAGACAAAAAAATAATTTCATATGAAATAATGAATTTAAATATTTGTAATAATCAGTTTCTAATTATTATAAATAGCTTTAAGCACATTTGAGTCAATTAACAGAAAAAAAGTTTATCAATATTTTTTTATTAAGCACATCAGCTACTTATTATGAGTTTGAGTACTCTTATTCAAACGCATTACTGCTTTATTAAATCAACTTTGGGTTCCAGGAATATGCCTTGGTTCGATTCCATTGAAACCAGCACATTTTTTTGTTACTTTTTCTTCCTTTTTATTGATAAAAAACCTTACCTAGCTAAGAAATAAAAACTAGTTTTAGATAATGGTTTTATCTTAAAATTTTGAACCAATACATTTTTAATTCTAACTCTGCCTTAGAACATATTTGATAGTGATACGAATATTTATCATTAATTAATAGATTTAAACATTGTTGGGTGAATAAAGTGAAAAATTAAAAATTTCATTGTTCGGATATTTAAAAGCTTAAAAACTCGAAAATAGATATCATTATTTATTGAAATTGGTGATAAACTGAGATTGGAGTCAGGGTCGGCCCAAAGGTAAAGCTGCTAAAGCAGCTGCTTTGGCATCATAATTTTTGGGGCCCCAAATTTCTCTAAGATGTTATTTATTAATTTAATTTTTAGAAGAATACTTAGTGTTTTAAATGAGAAATTACAGATTTTTATCGTAGAAAAATTAAGATTAGATTTTTTATCATAAATTGAGATTTTTTTAAAAATATATATTGGAATTATTTTCTTGACCATAAGAATGCGATTACTGTTTGTAATTCAAAAACAAAAGGTTGAAACTTTAATACAATCCCATAACGTGCCGTTGATAAAATTTTAGCAAATAATAAAAATTATTTAATTAGAAGGTATATTATTTCAAGAGAAACTAAAAGGATTAGATAAAATTATCAATAACTTTGCATAAGAAAAGCTGGAAATATAGAGTTTAAATGAAATTACATATGAACTTTTTTCTTTTATATAAAAAAAAATAAGGCCTCTCATTGAAATTTTGCTTTAGGCTTCCATATTTATTGAGTCGCCCCTTATTGGAGTTGGATTGGGATATCATTTAGAATTTGTGGTTAAAATTTAAAGTTTTCGTTGAATTTTTAACTATTTGATGATGTTTTTCATGAGTTAATTCCGCAGGAGGACGAAACTTAATTTTTGTATGTAATATTATACAAGATTAAAACAAGTATATATGTTGTATAATATTATATATTGGGTGTAAAAATATTGAACAGAAAAATAATGAGCTATGCAACTGGAAACTTAAAACATGTCTACGTAGGTACAATATAATGCAGTGAATTCTATTTTTTTGCAAGTCTCTCTATTTAATATGCATTTTTGAATTTTACAAGTAAATTAATATGTGTAACTGTAACAGCCCTTCCCGTTAATGATAATATCCGTTCTGAGCCAAGACTCTCACGGGTTTAAAATGCATTACTAGGGTCTAAGACATGTTCCCATCACCATTCAAGGTTGCACGCAGATAGCTCTGATACCATATGCAATAGCCCAGCTTGCCAGTGATATTGTCCGCTCTGAGCCTAAGCCCACTAGGATCTAAGACATATTTACTTATATACCCGGCATCTCTCCCGTTTGTCGATGTAAAATTCACCTAAAGTGTCATAGTAACAACTGCCCTAGGCTAGTTTAGGGGTGTGCATAACTTGTTATGTATTCAATTATGAAACAAAAACAAAAGTTTTGTATTCCAGTATTGTATTTGGTTAAGTTTTTTACAAATAAGAAAAGCAATACCGAAATTCGAATATTTGATTAGAATACCTACTAATATACACAATACATACATACATATACATATATATATATATATATATATATATATATATTATATTCATTCATTTTTTATTTTTCGTACCATAGAATGTAATAAAAGGGAAAATATATAAGTCAAAAGTTTTTAACGGAAAATCGATCCAGTAAAAAGTCGTCACAAAAGAGACAAGAAAATAACTACAAAGTTCCACAGAGCTAAAGACTGACTGATTTAACTATCTATTAGTAATTGGGAACATCTTGTCGCCAGCTCATCATACCCCAAAAACATGATGTACTACAACAAAATAGGCTCCCACAACAAACGCATCACTCCATCTGTGTCAAAAACAGCAACCAGAAACTAAATTAATAACACCTACCATAATCAGAAGTTAACACCACAACAATAACAACAATAACGACGACCCAGTGGAATTCCACTAGTGGAATCTGAGGATGGTAGTATGTACGCAGACCTTACCCCGTTAACTTGTTTTCTTCTTTCTAAAATTATAAGGTTCTATGTGGAAGCAACAGGAAGAGATTTTACGTAGAGAGGATGAAAGAATTCAAACTGCTGGCATAATGGACAGGAAGAAAACTTAAATTCTATAGTAATACCCTTTGTCGTTTTGCATGTGATGGGCTTTCAGCAAAATCAGCTGTTTGTCGATGAGAGGTCCCAACATCTTCATTAGCAGGCTGCATAAACACGTCGATGCTTATACTGAAAGCTGAGCCTATGCTAGTTGCGTAAGTGTAGAGCATAAGATTGTAGTATTTCAGATTCAAGGTGCAAAATACACTTACTTCACCAGCTGATTCATGAGCACTTCTTGGTTCTATATTTGATGGTCCAGAAGATGCACCTAATATCCCTGCGTTGTCAACGACAGTATTCCCAGTTGCACCTGCAGGTGTAGCAGCTTGGAGTTCACCACTAAGGAACATACTTCTCAAAAATTGGCTAACTTCCGTTGGTACGCCACTTCCTGGTGGCACCTGAACTTCACTTTGATCAGCTGTGGAAACCATGGGTCTAAGAATAAAGATCATAGAATCATCTTTGAAAAATATTTTAAACCAAATTCAGGGACTCGACGAGATCTAGATGCTTTTATCCCTTTTTATAGCAGTAAAACACCAATGCATCTTTAAGATTTCTATTTTGGATACCTCTTCTAGTTGTTGGTAAATCCAACTTAGCTCGTAACCTCTTTACAGCCACTGACACTTTTTCCTTTGATTTAAAAAGAAGAAAAAAAAACTTGATATTGAAACTGATATTTTTATTTTGTATAATAAGCATTGACCCAGAGATGAGTCTAAATGGAGAAACTAGTACGTAATAATTTCACAATGGGACTATATTATTTCATTTCTACTTATGGTGCACATAAAACCACGCGTTCATCTTACCTTGCTCATTTGCAAGCTAGATAGCATACAGAAATAATGTCAAATCTTATGAACTACCTACCTAATGAACCTCCTATCATTTGTGTACCAACTTGCATTTGGTGCAGCCGCTTACCATTATCATTTACTAAATCAGAGTTGATCAGCCTGTGTATTGATGAGAGCACCACAGAATAAAGTTCTTCCTGTTGACGGACAGAACGTTGGATTTACGAAGTTTAATTGTCAGATATAGATTTGGTTTTATTAGTAGAGGAACAATGACGAGGCTACCTGGATGGACAGTGGACCCGAGTCTGTTATATAGACTGCAGGGCCAGCATTAACAACGGCAGTACTCTGAAAATGATAACAGACACGATCATGTTGTTTAAAGAAAAAATAATCTATTTAGTAGAGAGCAAAGTATAATACCCCATTGTCACCCATTCGGACTCCCATCACTGCATGGCCAAGTTCAAGAAAATATGCACCTAGATTGTTGAACATTGTTCCTATTGTTGTCTGTGCATTTAACTGGGTTCCCTGGCGCACCCTCGGATCACCCACGTTCAGATTTTGGCGCAGATCCCTTTCCAATTCCTATGCCAACAGAAACTCCAACCAGTCAAAAATGTTCGGCTGATCTTAGAACATTTGAAGGAATTGGAGAGCAGTTAATAAAACGTAAGCAGGAGCAAGCACTTACGAGAAAGCGCTGTGCAGTTTGGCTAATAAGCATATCCCTAGTGGATGACAGCAATCTTGCTAATTGTTCTACTTCTGGAATTCCTTGTGAAGGAGTGAAAGTATTGGATGCACTTCCGAGTACCTCATTCGTATTGTTTTCTGTTCCTGATTATAGAAAATGAAGAACAGATTAACTATGACCCACTGATCCACATACCTCTAAAGTGAAAGGAAAACATAAAAGAGGAAGAGAACTGACCGTTCATACTATATTCTTGTCTCATTATGCTGAGATATTGTGTTAAACATTCTATAGAGTTGGGGATTTCCTGCAACAATCAGACTATTATACGGTACTTCTGTACAACCTAAATTACAAATTCCAAGAAGATACTACTATAATATTTTGAACTGCAGATACAACCCCCTCAATATTACGTTTTTGCAGAGGATGTATACACACATAAGCATATTGAAAAACAAAACTATAAGGAAATCACCTGTTGAGTATCTGGAGAAATCTCATCAGTAGCAGCTGAGGTGGAGCAAGTACAAGTACAACAGACAGGAGTAAGTAACAGCTAGCTCAATTAGGCATTAGAACACGGTGAGTTAACTGAATAGAAATGTAATGATACGAAGTATAATCCTTTTCAGCTAGAATAGAGAGAACTGATCATGAGCCGAAGGTCAAATGCATTAAAAATATATGAGAAGTATTAAATGGTTTTGATATGTTCTACTTCATTTGCAGTACAAAAGAAATTAAACAAAGAACAACCAGTAAACAATTTCTAATGGATATTTAGGATAAGATTGTCTACACAACTTCTCAACCAACATCATATATATTAAATAAAGCTCATTACCAAAGGATGACATGCTCTGGACAGTGCAAATCAGATGCAAAGTATCACCATGTTGAATATCTGATTAGTGTTAAGACTCCAATGGGGAAAGAGTGGCTTGCTCTAGTGGTTAGCACCTTCCACTTCCAACCAAAAAGGTTGTGAGTTCGAGTCACCCCAAGAGCAAGGTAGGGAATTCTTGAAGGGAGGGAGCACAGGGTCTATCGGAAACAACATCTCTACCCCAGAGTAAGGGTAAGGTCTGCGTACACACTACCTTCCCCAGACCCTGGTAATGGGATTATACTGGGTTGTTGTTGTTGTTGTTTACTCCAATGGGGAAAGAAATAATAAGAGCAAAGAGACACAGGAACACTACTTTGAGAAACTACTGTGGCAGTAAGCAAATTTGTGAAAGAACTTTAAATTATACTATACTAAACATGATCATACATAAAGTGAATAAAAAGGATACTGTATGAAGAAAGGAGGTCATCATCCTGTAAGACTTTTCCACAATAGATTAGACGTTGTTGTTCCATTGGCATCCCAATCAAAAGAGATACGTGTTCTTTCAAGTTCCATACTCTCCTCTGCATGACATCACAAATGGAAATCAGCACATAACCAAGAACCTTTTTAGTGATTAAAAAAGCGAATGCATGCATAAACTATGTGGTTTAGTGTTAAACATGCACAATTATGTATCACACAAATTTCTTTTACTTAAAGAAATAGGTAACAGTTCAGAAGTTTGCTATCCA
This sequence comes from Nicotiana noctiflora, assembly GCA_032618575.1. Taxonomy (NCBI): domain Eukaryota; kingdom Viridiplantae; phylum Streptophyta; class Magnoliopsida; order Solanales; family Solanaceae; genus Nicotiana; species Nicotiana noctiflora. Next base: position 16,423 of record JASVEL010003020.1, read on the forward strand.
TCTGAAACAAATGGCCCTTAGCGGAGGTAAGTACCTGATTGCTAATACGCAAATTGTGGGTTTCAGAATTCATAGTTTTTACTTTTATCTCAATCGTCGTATCAATGCCTTCAGATTTATGGCCCTCAGAAGCTTCACCAGTGTGAGTCATTTCCTTTCAACAGTTTAAGCACCTGAAACAGGTAAAAGTTATTAGATTTTTGTGTTTCTCGATTGTTTAAGTGTTCAACATGTATATCAAGATAATGGGGACTAGCAGTTTACTATGAGATCCATCCTCAATATCAATACGAGAGCAGAAATTTACAATGAAAATGAAACTTAAGAAGCAAGAACCGAGGAGAAAGTATATATTTTTTTGATACAGATAGCATAAGTACGTCTAGAAGAGAATAATATAACGTTTGCAACTACCCAAAGAAAAGAAGCCGAATGAGTAGTCAAAAACAATTATATATTTCATGAATAGTTTCAGAACATCTATCCAAGCAAGCGGCATGAAAGTTTAGCAAACTTTCAATTATGATGTATATCGTCAATATGGAGTATAGGGAAAACTTAACAAGTTAGCTTCCAGTTAAACAGCAACTAGTCTTAACCAGACAGAAAGAAACATTTATTTGAGATCTAGTCCTGTTTAACATGCAGTAATGAATTTATACGTATATATTATATGGAAATCTATCATTCGCTTTGAACTTGTTAAGAATTATAATGTCAACTTACAATGCACACATCCCACTGACTCACAAACTAAAACTGCCAGCGGAAATAAGTAGAGACAAAGCGAAAAGGTTACCAATAATGAAACACCAACAAATAACCTTGCCGGTATAAAGGAAGATGAATAGATCTTACAGCTTATGCAGCATCCCTAACTAAACTTTTGCACAGTATGTATGGTTACGATATTAATGAGAACTGTTCCGAACTTGCAACTGCAGAATGCATGAGATTTGTTCAGTTTGGTAGATGAATGAACTTGCCGTAATGAATAGCGCCTTGTGAATTACTATCACAGATGAAGCTATTGCATTCTTTTAGCCACTCTGTTTGTGGATTCTAAACAAATCACTATCTAATAGGAATTGACGAAGTTTCTTTACAAGAAACAAACTGAACACCTACCAATCTAAAGCACTAAATGTGTTCTAATTTTAACAGGTATTACCTAGTTTGAGGGTGCCACACTCTAACAGGGATAAAAAGACACATACATCTAAAAACAAAAGTTTTGCTAGAAGTATGTACATAGATTAGAAAGAGGTAAAAGCAGAGTAAACAAAATTTTACTGCCGGATTTGGAGCAATGACTAGGTCGATGCACTTATACATGGGAAGAGACCAAGAAAGCTTTCAACACAAAACAACAACAACCCAGTATAATCTCACATGTGAGGTTTGGGGAGTGTCTACGCAGACGTTATCCTGTGCCGGAGGTTGTTTCCGAAAGCTTTCAACACAAAGCACAAACTTAATTAGCTAATGAAATTCTCTATGAGAAAGACTAAATGCTATCACGAAAAATTGCTTAATTCATATCCTCTCTGCGTTCATACGTGATTTTGAAGCACACAACAAACTAAAATGCTTAAAGGAAAACCTCTTTTATCAGAGTCCATATTGAAAAAGTTAATTAAGAGAAACACCAATATTATCATCCAAATAAGGACATTGCCATATATGTTTTTTTTTTTAATACATAAAATGAATGTAGGGGTTAGAAATCAAGACTTCAAGAAGGAAAAAAAACGATTAAGATAGAAACAATCAAACTAAAAATTATAAGAAGCTTTATCAAAAACCTGAAAACCCCCAAAAAGATTCATCACTCAATTCACTGAAAAAAATACAGTAAAATCACTGGGTAATAATAACCTGAAGAAAAAGAGAAGAAACTTATGTAAAAGCCTAGAAGGAGAAAACAGTAGAATGTGAACAGCTACATATGAAGAAGGCTTACTCTTTTTGTCTTTGCTTGACATTGATTCTGTAATCCATTTTGGATTGTGCTTACTCTTACACTGCTTCAACTTCGTGGCAATTGAGGGAGTGTTTGCAGCTTGATTTTTTTTCTTTCTTTGGCATAAACTGTCCAAAATTTACATTTTCAAAAAATTTTAGAAGTCATATTACAAATAGTAATCAAATAAAAAATTGTTTTTCTATACAAACACGGCCACCTATTGACCAAACAAAAAAAACACTGCCACCTAATAGACGGATGAAGTATATAATTTTCACTTCTTTAATTATTGAGACATATGCAAGTATGGTTCTGGATTTGTTTAATATACATATGCTAAAATATATTAATATAATTACTGATGGCACGTTCTTACTCAAGAAACTGCACGATCCGAAGATAAAGAAAATCTACAGAGAACAAAACAGTGTGGCAGACTGTTTAGCAAACTATGGAGCAACTCAGGTGGAGGCGACGTACTACTGTAATTTTTCCAAGGTCTCCAAGTTTTGTCCCATGTGGATGGACTGCAAGAGTTGATATTAGAGGAGACCCACAGCTCGCGGTATTCCATTCACCCAGGTGCCGTGCAGATGTATCAGGATTTGAGGCAGCATTAGTGGTGGAGGAGAATGAAGAAGGACATTCTGAGTTATGTAGCTCAATGTCTCAACTGTAAGCATGTCAAATATGAGCATCAAAGACTCGGTGATGTACTTCAGCGGATAGATATTCCAGAGTGCAAAGTGGGAGAGGATTACTACATTCGGGGAAGGCCAAAGTAGTGGATGATGCTTTGCGCCAGAAGGCGGTTAGTGTGGGCAGTTTGGCGTACATTCCAGTTGGGGGCATACCATTTAAAGTTGATGTCCAAGATTTGGCCAATCGGATGGTGAGGCTTTGGGATCGGATGTGTGTTGATGCAGGAGGGTAGAGTTATTGCATATGCTTCTCGTCAGTTGAAGCCCCATGAGAAGAACTACCTTGTACATGACTTAGAGTGGAGGCTATAGTTTATGCTTTAAAGATTTGGAAGCACTAGTTATATATGGCGTATCTTGTAACATTAGTTTGTGGCTCTAGATAACATTAGTTTTTTAGTATAGTATATTTTTCAAGTAGAAGGTGTAGATAATATCAATTTTCAAGTATATTATACTTCCGAGATAGAGTGTTAGTGCTCTAGATATTGTGACATGTCATCTCTGTTGAGCAATGGTGCTCTAACACATATGACTTGTCATTTCTATATGTTAAGAACCGGTGCTCTATATATTGAGCACCGGTGCTCTATAAAATTGATTAGTCATTTCCTTTTACTTGTATCTTGCTTATCCGAGAGTGGAGATGCTCGCTGTACATAATATTAGATTTTCTAGTATTGTATATTTTACCTGTAGACTGTTCGAAAATTAAAATCATAGTATCGACCTAGAAAAAACCACCAACCATTCTCTACACCACATAAAAAGATGGCCGAACATAACACACGATTGTAGGCAATAATAAATGTTACAACCAATCTCCATGGTCCTCTCAACAAGGGCAATGACGAGGGTATCTTCAATGAAACCCCTAGCTTCACACCAGGTACAGAGATCTTACCTTCTCTATGTGACGATCTTGCATGAAAAAGGCACATCTGCGGCTAAGGAAGCGCCCTCTGTGATAAAGAAGTATCACTCACAAGTACTCTAAGTATCACTAAACTACTATAAAGTGTCCAGTTATACATAAAAAAGTATCTACATTATTCTAATGGAATAAATATTCTAATGTATATACAAAATAAGTAAGCAGCTACAATAAATTTAAAATTTCAGATCTTCATTTTTCTTTGCATTCATGCTTCAATTTTCAGCTTACAAGAACCAATGTATCATTTGTGTACCTGGTATTTGGAAAGAAAAGAAGAAGATAATCAGTAGTAGCAGAGCAACAGCACAGCAAAAACAGTAGGGCAGTAGCAGCAATATCCCAATAACAAATGAAAAAATCCAGCAGTAATTTCAGAAAATAAAACTCCAAACAGCAATACCCAAATGCACCAAAACAACACCAACCAGTATAATCAAAGCAGATTCGAAACCAGAGGAAAAACCAGTAGAAAAACCAATGGAACAGTAGCAAAAATTCTAATAACACTCAATGGAATAATAACCCAACACTTAAACTATTTTCCTGAAATCTGAAATCTAGTAAGAAAATTTCAGCCTTAATGTCACTCTTTTAGCTCTATTATTTCTGAAAATAAATTCTATTTTTCCAATCTTTTGCCAAAAAAACTCTCAATCTTTCTCATAATATTTCAGTGCTTAAGTTCTCTGTTAATCTCCAAAATCCAGCCTATTTAAAGACTAACATTGGCCATTCTTTATTCAAACCTTTTACTTTCAGCCTGTTTTTAATTCCTTCCCATGTGCCTTTGCACCTTTTTATCATTAATCCCCCTTGTTTCTGATTTTCCGCCTTTAAAGGCATTAGGCATGGTGTATTTTTGCACTACAGATCCCTTTTTTGTTTAAAGTATTCATTAGTTAAGGCATATTGAATATTCTTACTGGCAGCCCACTAACACTAAATATTTTAAATCTTCTAACATCCAAAAATACCCCTGAAAATCCTCTTAACAATCTCTATTTAAACCTCTCTGATTTACAACTAACTGATTATTAGCTACCAGTCACTACACAGCTATATCCTTAAGTCAAATTCACACAAATAAATCAAGAAGAAAAATCTGACCGAATAAAATGTCTTGAGGAAGAAGAAGAATTAATGAACAAAACAAGATTACAAACAACACGTTAAACCAAAAATCGATAATCTAAAAAATAAAAATGAACAAAACAAAAATTATAACCAACACTTTAAACCAAGAACAACAATTTGAAAAATAGAAATGAATAATACAAAAATCATAACCAACACTTTAAACCAAGAAAAACAATATGAAAAATAGAAATGAACAATACAAAAATCATAACCAACACTTTAAACCAAGAACACCAATCTGAAAATTTGAAATGAACAAGACAAAAATCATAATCAATACTTTAAACCAAGAACAATAATCTGAAAAATAGAAAGAATAAAACAAAATTACAACCAACACTTTAAACCAAAACATAATACAAAAATTGATCAAAAGAAGGAAATAATTTAAAAAGAACAATCTGAAAATTTGAACGAACCCATATCAAACTCGGATCTTGGTGAATGTTGTTGTTCGTTCATTGAGTTTCACCATTGTTTGTCGGGTTGACGATGGACAGCAGCTGAAGATGACGACAACGACGCCTTCGGACAGCTGGGGTAACGGACTGAGGCTGCTGGACGCGATGACGATGCCATGAATACTGCCGGCGACGGACAGCATGTGACGAACTGGTCGCGATGAAGATGACGATGGTTGCTCGGTTGCGATGAAGACGACGGGACGAGCTGTTGTCGGCGACAGACAGTGGTTGTTTGGGCGACGGAGAGAGCTGGACGTGATGAAGCCGGTGGTGCTGGAGAAGACGCAGCTATGGTTGTTCGGCCATGACTGTTGCGTGATGAAGCCGGTAGTGAAGGCTGGTGGTTGGCAGCTAGGGTTTGGGCTAGGGTTTTGGTTTTTTTGTGAGTTGGTTGTTCGGTTGTGGAGAAGAAGACTTAGTCTTCTTTTCTTTCAAATGGGAAGAGAAATGTAACAAGGTGGTTGATACATAAGTGTAGGGTTTGGGATATTTGGGTTGGGTAGGATTAGTTTTTGGGCCTAATTTAATTCCGAAAATTGGCCCAATCTGAGTTTGCTCTTCTTATTTTTTCTCTTTTCTTTTAATTAATAAAACTAAAATTCTAAATGCTAAATGTGACATATTTTTGTATTTTATTTTATTTTTATTAATTTTAAACAAACAAACACGCACAGATAATTAATACAAACAATAAAAGAAAAATAACACAAAATCCACAAAAATTACACACAACCCAAAACTATTTTATCTTGATTTTTTGGGAGTGATTTTCATATGGGGCAAAAATCACGTGCTCACATCCACCATGCATGTAAGGCTTTGTTCATATTTTCTTCCTGATGGAATTTAATTAGGAAGAAATCACAATCTAGATTTATGGGGGAGATGTCTTCAGTAGGTTGCAGTAACTGACGATTTACAGGGTGAGTAGAGGCGAGATTTGTAAGTGGACGTGAGTGGTATAAAGCATTCATGGTGGTGGTCATTTTCTATTTCACCGAATAAATCCAAATATGTTATTGGTTTGGTGGTAGTGTTGGGTGATTGTAATATCCGTTGTTAAATATATAAGTTAATTCTAAAGGAAACAAAGAATAGTACGCTCCAATTTGCTTATATAAATGGACGATATATAAGTATTACATATATAAGATAAAAGGCAAAAATCACTATCAAAATTCACACGGATACAGCACTTCTATTTACTTGACTTGGTCCACGGTGTGGCGGCGTGATATGGATGATGTGTATATATAACTCTACGTAGACAACTAATCCATTCATATTTTGAATTACAAGAATTACTTGTAGGCTGTAGCAAACCAAAATTGTTTAGGATTTGTAGTCAAATTTATATAGGAATAGGTTTTACTAATTCTAGCTAAAATAAGTTTTATACTATTATAAATTGGGGTATTGCTAACTTATTTGAAGTGTAAAGAATTACAAAGGATTTGTAGTGAAACATAATTTAGTAGGGTTAAATCGACGCAGCCTTTCCTTGATGGAAACCAAAAGAAACAAACGTTCATTTCAAAAAGGAAAAAAGCTAGGGCTATATCTACCCAGCGAAATCACAATGGATATTCTCTCAAATTTACCCGTGAAATCCCTGTTACGGTTCAAGTGTGTTTCTAGGCAATGGTGTTCTTGGATTTCAAACCCAAAATTTCAGCTCTCGAATCATCAACGGCAAGGAGCGATCACTATGGTGTCTAAACCTAATTCAAAGTCTGTGGCCTTTCGATTTTTAAACCAACAATTCACTTTGAGAGAGCGCAAGTTTCCTTATACGATAAGGGATGATTATTGTATGATTTTGGGTTCTTGTAATGGCCTTATACTAGTTAGTATAAACGAGAATATTTACTTGTGGAATCCTGCCACCCGATTTTGCACCAAAGTTCTTGAGCTTGACAGATTGAAGGAAGATGGCTATTGTACACGCGGGGGACTTTGTTTTGACTCCTCCAAGAATGTTTACAAGGTAGTGCTGATTATGGATCATGAAACCCGAGATTATGGTGGTGAATTTGCTATAGTTGCTAGTCTTAAAGACAAAAGATGGAGGATAGTCAAACCCCAGATAGACAAGAATTGCTTAGTTTGGGAAGGGATTACACTGCATGGACGAATTCACTACAGAGTAAAGGTTGGCCCTTGTAAAGAAATAATTTATTTTGGCCCTAGTAAAGAAATAATTTATTTTGATCCTATCTCTGAAAAATTCCATATGTTTCCCGTCCCTGAGCCTAAGACTGATCAAGAAGAGAATGCTATAGTTGGTTTAGGAGTTTTAAATGAATGTCTAAGTATGGCTTGCTTGAAAGATGATATGGGGAGTATTGAGATATTGGTCATGAAGGAATATGGAGTAAAGGAATCATGGACATCATTATTTATCATAAGGAATTTAAAGATAAATCCTTCATATGTAATTGTAACGCCCTTTTTCATGACAGAAGATGGAGAACTAGTTTTGATTATATGTTGTGATCACGAAGAAAAAATTGTTATATACAATCCTAAGAATGATAGGAGTAATATGCAAAAGATTCTTGTTCACGGAAAGGAAGTATCTATTGATGGCACCATTAGCTATGTAGAAAGCTTGATCTCGCCAAACGAGTACTACTGGAGTAGAAAGCGTCACAGAAAGTTCGGAAAGCTTGTTTAAAAATCTCCCCTAAACTTGTTTTTTAATTGCATAATAATTGATGAATCCGCATAAATGTTTTTTTGGTGTAATGTATTAGCTTCTGTTTTATAATCCTTTGTTCTAAGCATAAGAAAGAAATACCAAAATAGTTTTTTTATTTTGGTATTGCTAGCATGAATTCTCTACACTTTTAATGTGAAATGTCACAAAAGAAAAAACAGCTTTAATGGTGTTTATTTAGCTCTCGACTTCTCCACCTCCTATAATATTTTTGTAAGCTTTAATGGTGTTTATTTAGCAACTATACATACACAGTTGCAAATATACAATATGGAGGGGGACTTTGTTTCGACTCCTCCAAGAATGTTTACAAGGCAGTGCTCATTATGGAACATCAGACCCCAGATTGAGTTTGTTATAGTAGCTAATCTTGTAGATAGAATAGTTGCGAATTCACATTTGGGTTTCCTACTCTATAATCTCAAGGCAATGTATAGTTGAATACACAGTGCACATGCATAGAAAAACTAAGGGGAATATTCAAGTTAAGATATACAGCATTCCTATGACAAAGGCAGAGGCGATCCGCCTATTATACAGCCTAAATAGGGTAAAAATAATGTTTTTGTTTACATAATCCCTTGTACATAAGAGAAACTTCTAATGTACGTAGTGGTAAACGGTTCAAAAATTACTTATGTCATAGTTCAAATCCCACTTGTAATTTGTGAGAACTTGTTTAGGAAAGAAGGCTTTGTTGATTTTTTGGCTTTATAATGAACAAGACACCCCCTATTTGTATTAGCCTATGCAGAAGAGTATTATTTAGAAACCTTTTGCTAGCCCAAGATCGTTAACTAAGATTGAAAATTTCAGCTAAAGAAGAGGAAGCTTGAAAAGAGAAGAGAGATTTTAGATAAGAGAACTTGTTTAAGAAAGAAGGCTTTATTGATTTTTTGGTTTTATTACAAATAAACAAGAAACCCAGTTATACTAGCCTATAGATGATTCTAGATATGATTCTAGAAAATTTACATAGAAGATTCTAGCAATCTTATATTCTAACAACAAACTAGAATGTCTAGATGTATCTACTAGATAACCTTATCTTCCCACACCATTCTAGAACATCTGGATATGTCTACTAGATAAATATCAAGGATATTACAGTAGGACATTCTAGAAAAGTCTTATCTTTTTTCAAAAAATGAACTTTACTTTATTTTTCCCACACCCTCCCTTAAAGTGACTTTTGGAAGCTATCCCACGGTTATCGCAGAAGAACTCAACCGACTCTTTAGAACGTGCCTTGGTGAAGATCTCGACACTATTTTTCTGGCTTCTCTTTCTTCCCTAATGACGGAAGGTTCTTCCATTGGCCCTATAAAGAAACATGAGTATGTGCTAACGAAATTTTTATCTCTGAATCGATCTGGCTTGACAATAGTTCTTTTTGGCCTTCCTGAAACACTTGAATTATCTCCTTGTTGAGTTTCATGTCGTTGAATTCTCGGGCTTTCCCTTTCTCTTGGCTCCTCAACAACTGTATTATCTAAAGAAGTACTTGTGATGGGCAAATTTGATGCTTTAGGGTTCAAGGGTTTATAACCTTCCCCTTCTTGCACAAATCCATAATACAAAGACACTTCATCGAATATGACATCACTTGAAACAACAAAGAGATGAGTTTTAGCATTCATGCACTTCAATCCCCTTTTTCTTTCATCATATTCGACAAAGATAATTTTCCTCGTATCTAACATGCTCTGTGGAGAATCCGGAATGTGAGGTGTTTCACGCTAGGCTTTTCTCCAAATATTAAATCATAATGAGACTTCATATTGTTTGGAGAAAGCGACATCATTTTAATCACACACACTGCACATTTCATGCCATCAGCCCACAAGGCTCTAGGTAAATTCTTAGCATGAAGCCACTCTTACATGTTTCAGTTAAGTGTTGGATCTTTCTTTCCGCCACTCTATTTTGTTGTGGCGTATCAGCGCATGTCAGCTCTCTTAATGTCATGCTTACGACAAAAGAAAAGAAACTCATCTGATGTGAACTCACCGCCATTATTAGTTCGCAGCCGCCTTATTCTTGAATCGAGTACACTTTCAACTATTTCTTTGAACTCCACAAACTTACTAAAAACTTTTGTCTTATGCTTTTCAAAATAAATCCAAGTGAATCTAGTAAAATGATCAATGAAAATTAGCATATAAGAATATCCTGAGAATGAAGGAGTTCTCGTTGGCTCCATCAAGTCACTGTGAATAAGTTCTAGTGGGGTGCAGAAAAACGAAAAAAAATAAAAATTTGAAATAAAAAAAGTTAAAAAATAAACTTTTTTTGTGTGGGGGAGGGGGTGTGGGGGAGGAGGTGTGGGGGTGGGGGATGGGGGTGTAGAAAAACGAAAAAGACATAAATTTAAAAAAAAATCTGATTTTGGAGGGAAGGGGTGGTAGGGTGTGTGGTGACAAAACCAAAACTTGCCAAAAATAAAAAAGATTATTCTTAATGGTGAGAAGGTGACGAAAATATTGATCGGTTGGGAATTTGTTTTTAATAAAAGAGGTATTTTAATTTTAACAAATGCGTGCATAAGTCAAAAAATGTTTAATAGTCCGTTTGGATTAGTTGATTTGAAGTAGCTAATAAGCATTAAGTGCTAAAAAGCACTTTCAAGCGCTGAAACTGATTTAACAAATAATCAGTTACGTGTTTGGATATACGTGCTGAAATTGATAAACTCCTTTTCTATTAGAATTACTTAAATCACCTTAGAACTGTTTACATTTGTAAGGGCATAATTTTAGATTCCTGATCGATTCTAATACAAAATATTCTATTTGTCATTTTATTTTAAATACAACTGTGCTTAGATAAGAGAATATTTATGACAAATATAATTTATTTTATGATAAACATATAATCATAAGTTACAATAATTAATAAGTTGACAAAAGTTTCTCAATAAAAAATAGACCTAACTAGGACAAAATATTGAAGAGGAACAAACACTGCCTTCGTCACCACAATATTTAAAAAGCAATACACCAAAAATTTGATATGTCCTTATTTATTACATACAATTCAAAGATTAATACACAATCACATATGCAAAAATGCGAAGGAATAGAGAATTTGATATCTTAAATAGTCAATGAAAATTACAAACCTCATGGGGAGAGGCTAGGGTTAGGTTGAAAGAATATCTGAGAGTATCGATGTCGAAGTTTTCTTCTAAAAAGAAATATTTTAAGGATAAATTAGTAAAATTCTTGATAAACTTAAAAGTAATTATAAGCTAGAAAGTCATAAGATTATGACTTTTGGCTTATTTTTAAATTATAAGCACTGTAGCTTATAAATAATTTTAACTTTACCAAACACCCTCTAAAACTACTAGTTTGGCCAAACTAATTTGACAACTTATAAGATTAACCAAACAGTTCATGCGCAAAAGAAAGAAAAAAAAGTGAAGGTGCAAAATATAGCCTCAATAGCCACGAAGTTGATGAAGTGTGAGAGTAGGTAGAATCCAAAATGGATTACAGAGAGTCAAACAAAATCCAAAACGGATTACAGATTTGTAGGATAAAGACAATGCTCACAAAGAAATCTTACAAAAAGAGTAAGCTTTGGTCATATATAGCTGTTCACATTCAACTGTTTTCTCCTTCTAGGCGTTACGTTTCTTCTCTTTTTTCAGGTTAAGATTTTACCTTGTTTTTTTCAGTGATGAATTTTTGTGGGGGTTTTCAGGTTTTTGATAATGCTTCTTAATTTTTAGTTTTATTGGTTTCTATATTCTGAATCTCTCTTTTTTTAATCTCTTTTCTTTGAGTTCTTGAAGTCTTGATTAAGTTTATGTATCAAAAACCGCATATATAGGAATGACCTTATTTGGATGATAAAATTTGTGTGTTTCTCTGAATTTTTTCAATCCTGGCTGTGTTAATAAACTTAAAACTACTTTTGCTTTAGGTATTTTAGTTTGTTGAGTTCTTCAAGAAAATTATTTTACGAATGGAAATGCATCATGCATGTGCTCAAGTCTGATAGGAACTCAAAGTTGATATAACTTGAGCAATTTTTAGCAACATCGATATCCCGAGGGGGCAGTAGCACAAGATTTGAAAAATATGTACCCGCCCCTCTACCCTTATCCACTTAAATACCAAGTTGTTGTCTATGTCAAGGTTCAAATCGTGATGTATCCCTAACCCACACATCACATGTTTTCTTGATTGTTTAGTGTGTTCCTATATGTCTCATGAAATCTGAGGCTTATAACCTGCATTTCAATATATTTACTGTTGTGCAGGTTTGGAAATCTTGAAGCTTTCCTTCAATTTTACTATTGTGAGTATTTAAAACGTTACGTTGTTAGTGGTGCTGATATAGTAACCTTCTCAATTTAAAGTGTATAAAATATATCATAATGAATTCTACAATAATGAGCCTGACCTAGTAATTGATCCCTGAATTCTCAAACTTCTAAAGGCCATCACTGTTACAATGTACGTAGTATTTAAAGGCCATCACTGTTAAAATTAAAATACGTTTAGTGCATTTAGATTGGTAGATATTCAGTTTGTTTCTTTTAAAGAAACTTCATTAGTTGCTTTTAGATAGTGATTTATTTAGATTCCACAAGGCTATTCATTACTGAAAGTTCATTCATTTACCAAACTGTACAAATTTCATGCATTCTGCTGTTGCAAGTTCTGAACAGTTTCCATTATTTTGGAGTTTGTACTTCCGTACGTATGTGCACATAAGTTTAGTTAGGGTTGCTGCATAAGCTGTAAGATCTGTAATATCTATTCATCTTCCTTTATTTGTCAGTGTTTCATTAGTGGTAATCTTTTCGCCATGTCTCTAATTGTTTTCTCTAGCGGTTATGATAGAATTCTTAACAAGCTCTAAAGTAATGACAGATTGCCATATAATGGTAAGAATTTAAAGTTAATGGAACTTGATTTTGAATAAATGTTACTTTCCAACTGTATGGTTAAGACCAGTTACCAGTTAATTGTTTCATCTTCATTGTAAATTTCTGCTCTCATATTGATGTTGAGGATGGATCTCATCGTCAACTGGTAGTCCTCGTTATCTTGATCTGCATGTTAAACGCTTAAACAACAATCGAGAAACACTAAAGCTTATAACTTGACCTGCTTCAGGTGCGTAAGGTGTTGAAAGGAAATGACTCACACTGGTGAAACTTCTGAGGGCCATGGAACTGAAGGCAATACAACGATTGAGATAAAAGTAAAAACTATGAATTCTCAAACCCACAATTTGCGCATTGGCAATCAGGTACTTGTTTATTGATATTAACTTCTGAACTGTTACGGTGTTACCTATTTCATTAAGTAAAAGAAATTTGTGCGATAAATTAATTGTGCACGTTTAACACTAAACCATGGGGTTTTTGCTTGCACAACAAACCACTTTTTTTAATCACTTAAATGGTTCTCGGTTATGTGCTGATCTCCATTTGCAATTTCATGCAGATGAAGGTATGGAACTTGAAAGAACAGGTGTCTCTTTTGATAGGGATGCCAATGGAACAACAACGCCTAATCTATTGTGGAAAAGTCTTACAGGATGATGACCTCCTTTCTTCATACAGTATCCTTTTATTCACTTTATATATGATCATCTTTAGTCTAAAACGCATTACAACCGCAGTAGTTTCTCAAAGTGGCACTTTTCTTTAGACATCAAGTGGCAGTTTCCTTATGTCTCTTTGCTCTTATTATTTCTTTCCCCATCAGAGACTTAATGCTAATTAGATATTCAAAATGGTGATACTTTGCATCTGGTTTGCACCGTCCAGAGCATGCCAACCTTTGGTAATTCTCCCTGTTGCCTAGGTTTAATGAGCTTTCTTTAATACGATGTTGGTTGAGAAGTTGTGTAGACAATCTCCTCCTAAATATCCATTAGACATTGTTTACTAATTATTCTTTAGTTTCTTTTTGTATCGCAAGAGAAAATTTCAAAACCATTTAATAAGCTATGGGTAGTTTTCCGTCATTTCTAAGTTCTAAGATAGACGTGTCACCAGCTATTCCTTCTGTTTACTGGTCATGTGATTTTGGTACTTTGTCTTAACGCATTTTGGCCTTCGGCTCATTATCAGTTCTCTGTATTCTAGCTGAAGAAATTTAAACTTTTGTCTTTGCATTTGTATTCAGTTAACTCAATAATGCCCATTTTGAGCTAGCTGTTACTTACTCCTGCCTGTTCTATTTGCTCTACCTCAGGTGCTACTGATAGGATTTCTCCCAATACTCAACAGGTAATTTCATCTGCATATTATCATTTTGATCATCCTTATAGTTCTTATATCTCAACATGCTTTATGTGTGTATACATCCTCTGCAAAAAGCGTAATATTGAGGGGGTTGTCGCTACCGTTCAAAGTATTATAGTATTTTCTTGGGATTTGTAATTTAGGTTGTACAGAAGTACGGTATAATATAGTCTGGTTGTTGCAGGAAATCCCTAACTCTATAGAAACTTTGTCACGATATCTCAACCGAATGAGACGAGGATTTATTATAAACGGTCAGTACTTCTCTTCCTCTTTTATGTTTTCCTGTCACTTTAGAGGTATGTGGATAAGTCATTTTCTATAATCAGGAACAGAAAACAATACGAATGAGGTACTCGGAAGTGCATCCAATACTTTCACTCCTTCACAAGGAATTGCAGAAGTAGAAATATTAGCAAGACTGCTGTCGTCCACTAGGGATGTGCTTATTAACCAAACTGCACAGCGCTTTCTTGTAAGTGCTTGCTCCTGCTTATGTTTTATTAACTGCTCTCCAATTCCTTCAAATGTTTTAAGATCAGTCGAACATTTTTGACTGGTTGGATTTTCTGTTGGCATAGGAATTGGAAAGGGATCTGCGGCAAAATCTGAACGTGCGTGATCCGAGGGTGCGCCAGGGAATCCAGTTAAATGCACAGACAAGAGTCGGAACACTGTTTAACAATCTAGGCACATATTTTCTTGAACTTAGCCGCACAGTGATTGGGAGCCGAATGGGTGACAATGGGGTATTATACTTTGCTCTCTACTAAATGGATTATATTTTCTCTTAATAAAATGATCATGTCTGTTATCGTCTGCAGAGTACTGCTGCTGTAGTTAATGCTGGCCCTGCAGTCTATATAACCGACTCTGGTCCACTGTCCATCCAGGTAACCTCGCCATTGTTCCTCTACTAAAACCAAATCTATATCTGACAATTAAACTTTGTTAATCCAACGTTCTGTCCGTCAACAGGAAGTACTTTATTCTGTGCTGCTCTCAACAATACACAGCCTGATCAACTCTGGTTTAGTAAATGATAATCGAACGTGGCTGCACCAAATACAAGTTGGTACACAAACGATAGGAGGTTCGTTATGTAGGTAGTTCATAAGATTTGACATTATTTCTGTATGCTATTTAGCTGGCAAATGAGCAAGGTAAGATGAACGCTTAGATTTATGTGCACCATAAATAGAAATGAAATAATAGTCCCTTTGTGAATTATTACTTGCTAGCTTCCAATGGAAATACTTGTTTCCTTACCAAAATAATAAAACTGATTAATTGGCCCTTTCATTTTACGATGTATAAATTAGTGAAATTATATCTACGTGAAAATGAAACAGATGCAACAAAATTTCAGCACATGCAACTATGTCACAGTTCCAAGTCCGTATCGGCTATATGAATCATCTCTGCCCATTATAATACAAAATTACAGTGAAGGTTGCAGCACATAAAATGTAAAGAAAGTGCCAGTAGCTAGAAGCTTGTAAATAGGTTAAGGTTAAGTTGGATTTACTAACTATATATATAAAAATGGATTAAAGGATCAAGATTTTGTTGAGCCTGAACTTGGTTTTAAAGTTTTCTCGAAGATGATTCTCTGATCTTTAATTGTTAATCAGGAGGACAGGCACCAAACGTGTTACGAATTAGATACACCAGATACTTTCTTAGACCCATAGTTGCCACAGCTGATCAAACTGAAGCTCAGGTGCCACCAGGAAGTGGCGTACCAACGGAAGTTAGCCAACTTTTGAGAAGTATGTTCCTCAGTGGTGAAGTTCAAGCTGCTACACCTGCAGGTGCAACTGTTGATGCCATCGTTGACAACACAGGGATATTAGGTGTATCTTCTCGACCATCAATTATAGAACCTAGAAGTGCTAATGAATCAGCTGGTGAAGTAAGTGTATTTTACACCGTTAATGTTAAATACTACAATCTTATGGATAATTCTATTCGTTTCGGATTTTGACAACCATCGTTTTCTCTATACTTACACAACTAGCATAGACTCAGCTTTTATCATAAGCATCCATATGTTTGTGCAGCCTGCTAATGAAGATGTTGGGACCTCTCATCGACGAACAGCTGATTTTGCTGAAAGCTCATCACATGCGAAACGACAAAGGGTATTATTTACTGCAATTTAAGCTTTCTTCGTTTCCATTATGCTGACAGTTTGAGTTCTTTCATCTTCTCTACATAACACCTCTTTCTGTAATTTAAGGAAGAAGAAAACAAGGTAACATGAGAAAGTGGCATAATTTCAAACTGTCTCAACTTCAAAGAAAATAATAGTACAAGTTTCAGCCTGACTAACTCCTAGTTAAATCCATTAACTAGTGATGGAGCCAGAAATTCTGGTAAGGGGATTCACAATAATGTAAGAATGACATACTTGGGATTTGAACTACGATATAAGTAATTTTTGAACCCTTTACCACTATGTTAGAAGTTTCTCCTATGTCAATGGATTATACCGTCAAACAGAAAGCCAGAAATTTTTCCAAAGGTGTTCAAACTTGAAAGAATTGGAAAAGAATTTCCGGCAAAGTGTACTCAATATATGTTATATGCTTTTATAACATAATATTTAACCTATATACACAGTATAATTTTCTCGTAAGGATGGTCAGTTGACCTCCCTTTGAATGGTGTAGCTTCACCCATGCAATCAAACCTCTCTATAACAGTCATTCGCTATAAAAATTAAGTTTTTCTCGGAACTGAATTTTATATTATGTTATAATATATGTCCTCTATAACACCACGTCAGTATAACATCGAAAAAATATCGGAACAAATGAGGTTGTATCTTTTAACTTGAATATTCCCTTAGTTTTCCCACGCAAGCGTATATGTTAAACAATCAATTAGGTTCCGATACTTCAGAGGATATATGGAATAGTTAGAGATTCATTTGAATGCAGCTTCGAGTGAATTATTTTTATTATGGTAGGTGCTGAACATGCTTATTTGGTTGCTATTTTTGACACAGATGGAGTGATGCCTTTGTTGTGGGAGTCTATTTTGTTGTAGTACATTGTGTATTCGGGTATCAGCTGGCGACAAGATGTTCCCGATTACTAATACACAGTTTCATCGTTCTTCAGCTTTGCAAAACTTCGTAGTTATTTTCTTCTCTGTTTTGCGACGATCTTAAAAACTTATGACAAAGGATTTTAAGCTTTCTGCTCATTGGTGCTGTTTTTTCATGATATATGCTGTTACATACATTGCCTTGAGATTATATAGTAGGAATGACAAATGTGAATTTCCAAGTATTTTTTCTTCGTGATGCCATGCTCAAATTATCCAAGCCATTAATGTGGTCATCAAACTAGGTCATAATTTAGGCAGGACAGTGATTTTGAGTGGTTCTGTATTCTAGAAAATACGGCTTACTGAATTTATATATATCAAGTTGATTTTTAACACAAGTACAAAAGATTAAAATCACCGACAGATTAGATCGGAAATTGTTTTCCGACCGAACAATTTCGGTTGAAAAGTAGTCAGAAATACATTATTTTAGATTGAATACCGACCATTTTAGCCTCAGGAATCTGTCATTTTCTAGTAGTGCATGTAAGCTAGTGCGTCACATATGGTATGTTCAGTCAGGTTAACTAGTTGAAACTTCAACAGTTTCTTTTTAAATTGGTTATATTCATTCTACTCTATGGTAAAAAAAAAAAAGCATAAGCATCTTATACCATATATATGGGCGGCCCGACGAAATTTGTGGCCTAAAGTAAATTTTTACGAAGGGTCTTAACTTTTTATCAATACAATACATTTAGAACATCTACTACGTACTAAAAATTATTATTTTTCATCAATAAAATACTTTTAAAATATCTACTTCTAAATTTTTTTATTTTCAGTATTTTTTTTTTCTTAAATCGTATGATAATATGGAGGAGTCTCTTTAGTTATGATATTAGATGTATTTTTGTGAATCTTTGCTTTCACTTTCGAGTTAGTATTAACAACTTAATGCATAAAAACTTTTTTACTTTAGTAGTTGTGATCATTATAGTAATAGTTTATGGTTAAAACATGAAAAAGAAATTTATGATACGTAGTGATTGAGTTCTTTTATATACTTAATTATTTATCCATCTTTTGTTTTACTTTACGGTCGCGCGAAACGCGGAAAAGATTACTAGTACAAATATAAATTAATAGTTAACTCCTAGCATCAGAGTGAAACTAATATTTCAAATTTACACAAATAAAATCCAACCATTTAGTTATTGGCAAACAAGGTAACATGAAGATGAGGCAAGTCCTATGATTTATATAAAGATATATTTTTCATAAACATATATTCTAAAATATATATATATATATATATATATATATATATATATATATATATATATATATATATATATATATATATACTGTCGCAACAAGGACGAAACTAAAAAACAAAAGTCGAAATGGATGATAAGTCGGTAGTACCAATCTTCCTTTAGTTATCAACCTTTGTACTTTTTAGTATTCTACAAAATCAAAATGACTTGTATGAGTGAACCTAGAATAAAAAGTGATACCAAATAAATATGTGATGTTTTGGGGTATGTTGGTGTCTTAGGTTGAAGTCCCGGGGGCATCGGGATGAATTCGGGTGGTCAGACGGACCCTTTTTGGTTGAAAATGGGATCAGATTTTTTGATGTGTTAATGTTGCAGAAGGTTTGTTCTTCGCGATCGCGGGCATGATGTCGTGATCGCGTAGTTATTTTTGGCAGGTCAGATTTTTTGTTCTTCATGTTCGCGTAAGTGGGTTTGCGATCGCGGAAGGTTGGGCAGGAGAGCATCGCGTTCGCAACGTCAGGGTCGCGATCGCGTACTTGTGCGATTTAAAGCATCACGATCGCTTGAAGAAAGTCGCGATCGCGTATAAGGAATTTGGTGACTTTGGATTTTGTTCTTCGCGATCGCGGGAGCTGGGTCGCGATCGCGATTAAGCATTTCAGGACCTTGGCATAATGGTTAAAAATATTTCATCCGCGATTTTGGGTCATTTTTCCTCCATGGTTAGTCATTTGGAGAACTTCTTGGTGGAGAATAAAGATTGTTTCGTTGAGAATCAATTGAAGGTAAGTTTTATGAGTTAAATTCATGATTTTATCAAAGAATCTTCCATTAATTTTCTGAATTTGGGCATAAATTGAAGAAATTAGGGCTTGGATTTTTTGCTATGTAAAATTGGAATTTGGTGGCTCATTTGAACTCCGATTTTGATAAATTTTATATGTATGAACTCGTGGCGAGACGAGGATTCCAAAATTGTGAGTTTCATAATTTTTTGAGAAGCGGGTCTGGGGCTCGAGTTTTGCTAGTTTAGAGATTTTTCCTATATTTCAATTGTTTTCGATTGGGTGTTATTCCATTAGCCTATTATGATATATTTGTATTGATTTTGGCTAGTTTCGATGCGCGTGGAGGCCGGTTTGAGGAGCAAAGGTGTCGCGGGCTAGAGGTTTTGCCGGATCGAGGTGGGTAATACTTGCAAATGATGTCCTAAGGGTTTGTAAACCCCAGACTTGCACATCATAGTGCTGTATTGAGGTAACTTGCACGCCGGATAACGGGTGTGGGGTAGAGCACCATTGGAGATTGTGACTTGGTCCGTCCCGCTTAATAAAAATACTACCTAATTGCTTGAAATTGAATTGACACACTAATAAAGATATTAATTATCATGAACTGGACTGATTATCATGTTTGGGGCTTAGTGCTGAATATTTGAATCCTTCAGTGATTGGTGTCACTGTCTTGATAATACTATGCATATTTTCATCTCAGTCTAAGGTTTTAAAATGGTATTTTTACACTCAACATTTTTATAAGATTTGAAAACTTAAACGAGGCTTTGATGACATTTTAGCTGTGAGCTGTTATGATACTGTTGCCCAAGGGGCTTATATGCATTCGTGACTATGGATGGATGGGGTTACACGCCGCAGCAGGAGCGATATTGATATTGCGCTTAGGTTGTAGGAGCCCCTCCGGAGTTTGAACCCCCACCGCGAGCGCGAGCGCCTTTGCATAGATCGGATGTATGCCATAGCGTCATGTGCATTGCATCGCATTGGATACATACATTGGCTTTACTTGTACTACGTGGCATGACATTTAGCACTCATACATTATTGGCATACATGTGTTATCTGCCTTATTGACCAGATACCCTGGTGAAAATTGTTAAGGAGTGCTGAGCCCAAGAGGCTGATTTGAGTGCAGACTTGCACTGTTTGAGGTTGTACCCAGGTATTGAACTGTTAATAATGAAGGACAGAGATGTTAAAAAGAGATTTCAAAATCTACTTACACATATTAAAAAGGAATACCATAAAAGTGTACTGCAGTTTAAAAGATGATTCTGTATTTTATAGCATGAGATAGTACCTTGTGTGGTTTTCTTTTCCTCAGCATTATTTACTTTATTACTGCTGAGTTGGAAGTACTCACTCGACTCCCTGCACCATGTGTGCAGATTCAGGTACTTGGAAGCTTATCTGAGCTTGGTGTTGGTCTAGAGCTCCACTTGGGATCGTCGAGGTAGCTGCCTGGCATCCGCAGGACCCGGCACTCCCCTTACTACTCTGTTATTTTGTTTATTCCGCGTACTCTTAGACTTGTAGAGTGACTTACAACATTGTATTGATTTTGATAGAAACTCTTGGCTCGTGACCCTAGATCTTTGGGAAGTTATGTTGTATTTGGGAGATTTCGGGATATTTTTATAACTATCAGTTTATTTTGGTTTTCTTCACTGTTAATGACTTAAAATAAATGATTTTGAGCTCTAAGCTCGGGATGAGGATGTATTTGATCGGGTTTGCCTAGTCGTTGGGTTGGGCGCCATCACGACCGGGTTTGGGGTCGTGACAATGAACTAGAAATCCATATGCTTTACTAATTAATCGCATATCCTATGAAAACACAATCAACGATTTTCGGTCCTATTTTTACCCTTTTGGGTTTAGGAACTTGCACTTTTGCCAAACACCCCCACACTTTAAAATAATTCAAGTTGGGCTTCCTTCCTTTCTATTTTTCATATGGAATGGATTGTGTTTTGCTATGGGGTACTCGATTTAGTATTCGGTTAGCCGTAAGAACGGTTTTCCCCCACAAGTTTGTGGCAAATCAGAACTTATCAATAATACGTTCATCATCTCCTTTAATGAACAATTCTTTCTTTCTGCAATCTTATTGGATTGGAGCGTGTAAGGGGTCGTTGTTTGATGAATAATCCCATATTCTAAACATATTTGTTCAAAACGAGATTCATATTCACCACCCCTATCACTTCTTATCATTTTAATTTTCTTGTTAAGTTGTGTTTTAACTTTATTTTTGTATTGCTTGAATGTGTCTATTGCCTCATCTTTACTATTAAGTAAGTAAACTTAGCAATATCGAGTACTATAGTCAATAAAAGTTATGAAATACTTCTTTGCACCACGAGATGATATTGACTTCATGTCACAGATATTTGTAAACTTAGCAATATCGAGTACTACCGTCAATAAAAGTTATGTAATACTTCTTTCTACCGCGAGATGGCGTTGACTTCATGTCACAAATATCTTTGTGAATTAAGTCTAAAGGATTTGAATTCCTTTCAACTGAATTATAAGGATGTTTAACATACTTAGATTACACACATACTTAACATTTTAATTGTCACATTCAAACTTTGGCAATACTTCCAAATTAATTATTTTTCATAAGGTTTTATAATTGACATGACTCAAACGTATATGCCATAATTCATTTGACTCAAGCAAGTAAGACGAAGATGAAATTTTATTATTATTTTCAACAGCCATTACATTCAGCTTGAAAAAGCCCTCAGTGAGGTAACATTTTCCAACAAACATTTCATTCTTACTTATTACAACCTTATCGGAAATAAAAACACATTTAAAATAATTTTTAACAAGAAGTCAAGTAGAGACTAAATTATTTCTAATCTTGGGAACATGAAGGACATTGTTCAAAGTCACCACTTTGCCGGAAGTCATTTTAAGAAATATCTTCCTACATCATTCAATCTTGGCCTTTGAAGTATTTCTCATAGAAATCGTTTCATCGGGTCCAACAGGAGCATAAGTAGCAAAAGCTTCTCTAACAACACAAACATGGAGAGTGGCTCGAGAATCAATCCACCACTCTTTAGGATTGCCCACTAAGTTGCATTTGGAAAGCATAGCACATAAGTAATCAATATCATCATGCTTTTCAACCATGTTCGCTTCACCCTTCTTCTTGTCTTTCTTTGAAGCACGACATCCTATAGATTTGTGTCCGATTTGTCACAGCTGTAGTAGTATCTACTGAACCGCTTCTTACTTGGGTTGTATTTCGGTCCAAAAGCTTTCTTCCTCTTTTTGTTCTCTTCAACAATATTTGCTATCATTATTGTTAAGTTTTCACGATGTCTCTTTTCAGCAGCTTTATTGTCCTCTTCGATTCTCTTTTCAAAGAAACAATCCATCAATTCAGAGGTTATTGCTAATTGTAATACAATAGTCCATTAAGAATTTTATGGACCTTATGTTTGAACTGTGTTGACTTAAGCGTAAACATTACATATTTTAGCAGACAAATAGCATCGATTCCTTACTCCTTCTTTGATCAAGAAGTGCTTTCATGTAATTGTATATACTGCTAAGAAATAACAAATATTTTCTTCATATGGGAAAACCATTGTGTTAGTGCTGTTAAGCCTTGCTGCTCAAATATTTCAACGATAAGGGAATCAATAACAAAATATATGCAAAGCAAGACGATTAATGATGGCACATTCAACCTTTTTTCTACACATTTATGGAAGAAAGAAAAAAAAAAGGAAGGAGGAGAAGGGGGAGGAAAGGAGCTGGAGTTGTTTAAAGAGTGGGTACAAGTTAAAAGTTTTAAAAAAAAATAGGTATAGGCTAAATGGGGGCGACCAAATAGGGCGCCCCATGCAATTTCTACTATAAAATTATATCATATATCACTTGGGCCATACAGCCCATCCGAAAGTAGCCCACATTGGAATTAGTAACCTGGTTTATCCCAAGTTGTATATGATTTAAACTTTTGTTTTTACCCGGTAACCCACAAATATTATTAGAGTGTTTTAATTTTCTTTTTAAATTTTTTCTCTCTCTGTTCTTCTCACACCTTTTTCACAGAAGTACGAAGGCAACCGTCCTCCATTATTGCGTTTCAATTGATATTTTGAGCTTTCACTCTTATTTTCAAGTAATTTTCATTTCATTTTATGAGTGGGGAGGAAGCAGAAAAAGATGTGGTTTGTGAGGTGTCTCAAGAACTATATCTTTCTTTATCTTCGTGTGACGTGTAGGTCATTAATGTTTGCATTAGGGTGAGTAGTCTACATTACACCCCTTTAGGATGTGACCTTTTCCGGCCCGAACCTTGCGTGAATCCAGAATGTTTTTGTCTTTTCCCGAACTATGTGTAAATCTGGCACGTTTTGTGTGCCGGATTGCCGCTCTTTTCCTTTATTTAAAAATAATGAATTTAAAAGGGTAAAAAGATAAAGAAGCAGTTCCACAAGAAGATTTTTATTTCTAAACTCTTGATGAGAAACTCCTAGACACCTCTCCTAGACACCATATTACTTCATGTCCAATATTTCAAGATCATTATCATATTCCAAGCAAGTCATATTCTAAAGTTATAGTAGTATGCACTTGTTGTAACCATCTTCAAGACCTCTTTTAGCAATCCTATTTTTCCACCATAACAAGCAGTAGAGCGCATCAACAAGAGCCAGTAAAAGACACATAAATACCACACTTAAAGCAAGTCCTACATGGCTCAGAATTTAGACAAATACAAGAATGATCTGCGTATTCGGTATAGAATGAAACCAACCACGTCTCATACAAAAGTAGGGAAAGCATTTATGACCAACCGGTCATCATGAATTGCTCTAACAGATTGATAGAGTTTTAAGCTATATTTACTCTACTTATGTGGTAAGTTGTTCATCGAAGTTTACCTGATTAACACATTTTTTTTTAACAAAGTATTTTTTGAATTTATAACTTAAATTTCGATCAAACAATCCCCAATTTGCTCCAAATGATCTTTGAAACAAATTATGTAAAGGAGCTTGTCATTTAGATAGATGGCAATACCTAGTATGAAAATAAAATATGATAAGGCAAACTTTTTTGTAAGTTAATTGTCCTTGTGTGTTTCATAATTGTAATAGTATTCTACTGTAATAATGCACTAAACATTTTTTTTCTGAGGCAATGCCACATCCTCCTCGGGTGTATTCCATGTTATGCAATGACAAACCAGACTAGTGGAAATTTTATAATAAAAAAAGAAACAAATTAAAGCTTCCAAACCAACAGAAACAATCCCCATCCAACAATCTAGTCAAATAATACCAAATCAAAAAACACCCACTTTGTCTTCCTCAATACTTTCTAGGGTCCAACAATGGAATTAAAAGCTTTTTATATTAAAATATTAAATCGGTGTTTGAACGAAAATTTAGGCAGAAATTATCTAACATTCATATATGTTTGACAATAATGGATCATTAACTTTCTGTATGGGTCAGAATTCGATCATATACTAATCAACAACGTTAATTATTATTCTCGGTTAATGCAAGATTAATAAATGGCACGACATCCCTTAATCCTAAGATGATCGTTACGATTACGGCCCATCCGTCATGTTAAAAACAACCTCTTGATGTGGTCCCAGCTACCAAAGGCCAGCTTATACAATTCATAGCTATAAATATCAAGAAAGGAAGCAAAAAAAAGGGGTTCATCTCCTTCCCCATGGGGACTCTAAAAACAGAGAGAGAGAGAAAAAAAGGAGAGAGAATCGGAAATACACCAAAGAAATGGAAGATCAAAAGAAAGTATGATTGTAAGGTTCTGAACCTCTCTAAGGAGAGACAGACCACCCTATTATCATCAATAAAGATCATCTATGTCTTCAACTACTAGAAGAGTTGTTTTTAATTATCATTTCTTTTACTTGATTCTCCATTTATTACGACTTGCTATAATTGTCCCTCAACTCATATATATATTATTTTGCATTCACAAAGTAACCGATAACTTTTGAGTCAAACAATTTGGCGCCATCTGTGGGGATTTCCTAGCAAGATCACGTAGTTCTTCCTAGAATCAAAAGGAAAAGAGGGACATGGGAAAAGGGAAAAACAACCTGACTAGAGCAAGCCTGCTCCTTCTCACCCACACGCCCGAAAATCCAGGCATACACCGCTCGAAGCCTCGAAATCAAAATCGAGCTTAGCCATTCAACACTTCAAACAATTAACAAATTCAACTACGGTTGAACTCAAACTCGGGCTATGCGCCCTCGCCTCTGAATAGTAAACGAAGTTCAACGATAGTTGAACTGGGACTCAGGCCATGCGCCTTCGCCAACAAATTCAACTACGGTTAAACTCAAACTCGGGCTATGCGCCCTCACCTACAAATAGTTCAACGACAGTTAGACTGGGACTAAGGCCATGCGCCTTCGCCAACAAATTCAACTACGGTTGAACTCAAACTCGGGCTATGCGCCCTTGCCTCCGAATAATTAACGAAGTTCAATGACAACTGAACTGGGACTCGTGCCATACACCTTCACCAACAAATTCAACTACGGTTGAACTCAAACTCGGGCTATACTCCCTCGCCACCGAATAATTAATTAACGCAGTTCAACCAGCTGAACTGGGACTCAGGCCATGCGCCTTCGCCAATAAATTCAACTATGGTTGAACTCAAACTCGGGCTATGTGCCCTCGCCTCCGAATAATTAATGAAGTTCAACGACAGTTGAACTGGACTCAGGCCATGAGCCTTCGCCAACAAATTTAATTACTGTTGAACTCAAACTCGGGCTATGCGCCCTCACCTCCGAATAGTTAACGAAGTTCAATGACAGTTGAACTGGGACTCAGGCCATGCACCTTTGCTAACAAATTCACATACGGTTGAACTCAAACTCGAGCTATGCGTCCACGCCTCCGAATAGTTAACGAAGTTCAACGATAGTTGAACTAGGACTCAGGCCATGCTTTCGCTAACAAATTCAACTATGGTTGAACTCAAACTCGAGCTATGCGCCCTCACCTCCGAATAATTAACGAAGTTCAATGACAGTTGAACTGGGACTCAGGCCATACGCGTTTACCAACAAATTCAACTACGGTTGAACTCGGACTCGAGCCATGCGCCCTCGTCTTCCAAATAATTGAGTAAGTTCAGCAACAGTTGAACGGGGACTCAGGCTGCGTGCCTTCGCCGGCAAATTCAAGCGCAGTCTAGCCGAAACCCAAACGGAACCCCTCCACCTACAAACTCAAAAAAAAGGTAATCAAATTGTGGCACGGGTCAAGCATCCTTGCCGGCCAAGTAAGTACATCCAACTCTAACTGAAATTAGAGGCACGTAATGTCTGTCCTTGGTCGAGCTGCCAAGTCGCGTTATCATCTTCACGGCCAGTAGTCCAACTGCGCTCGAACCAGGACTATAAGGCTAAATAGCATCACCCCCAAAAGAATGGCCCGAATCGACCACCCCAAGTTGGGAAGGAAAGGCCACCGACATCTGAAAATTGACATGCCTACCAAAGTCAAATATCAAAATCAAACTGCCCCCTTAAACGCGGGCAAAACAAACATTAAACAAGTGACGAAAGGCTAATTCCTTCTTATTCATAAAACAATCACGGGTTGTGCCCACTTACATCCGGCCGATAAACGGCCAATAAAAAAACAAAACAAAAAAAACAACAACTAACAAGACAGCGCACGCCAAACAGCAAGGAAAAATAAGAAAAAGGGAAAAGAGGAAAAAGCTATTTTCTATTCGGCGCCATCTGCACCGCTCTTGTGCCATCTGCATCGCCACCTGCGCCATCTGCACCGCCGCCTGCGCCATCCACACCATCGTAAGCTCCTCCCGCTCTCCCGCCAGCACCATCATCAACCCCCGGCATTATAGTTGTGAGCACGTGATTTTTACCCTACACATGAGTTATTCTTATAAAATTCAAAATAAATGATTTTTCCTTATTTTCTAAATTTTGTGTGAATTTTGTGTTAGTTGTTTTGCATGTTATTTGCGTGTGATAAATGAAAATACAAAAAATTGCGTCTTTAGGAAATTAATTCATTTTTTAACAAATTAAAGAAAAAATCAAAAAATTAGTTAGCTGTTAAATTGAAAATTGTCAAAAAGAGGTAATTAGTTTAATTTTTAATAAGTTTCAAATAATTACAAAGTAGAATAAATACAAAATACAAAAAAATACAAAAAGAATAAAATACAAAAAATACAAGTTAGATTAACAAGAAAAATACATGAACAAAAGGAATTAGGCTCGAAATTCCCAGGCCCAAAACTATCTCCAGCTACCCCAGACCCAAACGGTCCCCAGCCCAAATGCCCAAACCGCCCATACCCGGTTCCCCCTTGCCATTCAATCCCAGCCGTCCTAGATTTCGATCTAACGGTCCAAAATTATTCTTGCAAATTAATTAATTCCCACTATATAATATACTTGAGACAAAAACCTAGGACACATAAGAAGACAACATTAAACACAAACACTTTTGTCTCTCTTCTCTCAAAACACAGCCGACCCTCTCTGCCTCTTCATCTCCACTGCCGTCACCGCTAGGGTTCCGCCGCGGGCGGCGGCGGCCGGCTTCCTTTCACGTCCAAACCAACATCAAATTACTCCCCTTCATCTCCCCATCCCATTTCTACCATTAGTCACATTCAAATACCAACCAAACTCCTCAAAAACTAAACCCTAATCGCGCCGCCACCCACCTCCCATGGCGCCGCCACTTCAAAATCACTCAAAACTCACACCCTGTCGTTCTTCAACTCCCTCAACACTGTATCAAGGTCTCAAGCCTTAAGAAAACGACGGAAAATACTTAAACATGCAAGAAAACTGCAAGAAAGGCTGCCGGAAGAGTTCGAATTCAAGAAAAGATTCAAGAAAAACTACCAAGAACAAGAAATTGAAGAAAAGCAGAAGAAGAAAACAGAAAAGAAAAAAAAAGGAAAAACAGAAAAAAGAAAAAAACGGCAGATGAGCTAAGTTTTCATTTCGAAATCTGTTTCCATCTTCTCTGCTAATTTTTGCATAATGTGAATCCGTTTCCTGCTTTTTCTGATTTTTGTTTCTTTTGATTCGTCTTTATTATTAAGTTTTCTGTTAGAATCCTAGTTTCCATCTTTTCTGATTTTTCAAATTGATAAATAATTTGTAATAGTAATATTAGACCATATTTTTGTTTAAGACATGGCAGTCTCATATTTCTGAATTTTTGACTGTTTTCGAGAATTGCCTGTTGATAATTTTGTTTTGAATCTGTTACTTGAATCTGTCGCTCGATAATGCGTTTGGAATCTGTTACTTGATAATGCTGAAGGATGAGTAAATTCGAATTGATTAGCAGGATAATAGTTAATTAGGATAGTGTTTAAGTTAGGGTCGATTGGTTATAGCTGAAAATTAGAAATTAGTTCAATTATAAGATTCGCTCCTTAACAATCATGGGTTCAAGTAAGTCGATAATTAAAATCACATGCTTCATATCCACCTAAGGTTCTTACTTAAATAGACTCAATTACGATTAAATATTCTGATTAACAAGATTCAACCATCTATCAATCTGTTCCCCCGAGTCCTGTTAATTGGATGATTAATCATAAAGTGGCTATGAGTGTAAGACTGCTTGATGTTGGCTATTGCTGTAATGTGATTTTAATTTATTGGTTGTCCTGAATTTCGATTGGTTAAAAGGGCCAATTGGTTAATTAGACTAATTACCTAGTTATGGCTATTTCATAAATACAGTTCTAAATATAGGATTCTAAAAGGGTAATAACTATTAGAGCAGTAGGGTTATAATTGGGAAATAAAATTGGTTAATAGTAATTGGTTAAAAACTTAAGGGCAGTTTTGGTATACAAAATTGGAGTGCTATAATAAAAGTAATAAAGCAGGGGTAATTTTGGGCATAAAAAGGGTAAAATCAATAGTTTCCCCTTAACAAGCAGGGACACAATAGGAATTCCAAAGAAATGGAACATGGTAGATTATTCTAGAAGGGGTTGTACTGTAGATTTCACTAGAGTAATTGCACTAACTTGTGCAACAAGTTAAAAATTGGAGGGGTTTTAGTGAAATAAGAAATTCAGATTTTCCTTTGATTTTGGCTTATAAATAGGTATTTTCAGCATTAATAGAGGGGGGTTCAATCTGATTTTAGAGGTTTCTTTTAGCATTTTTAGTCATATGAACCCTAGAAAAATCCCAAAAAATACTAGCTAATTTTCAGATCTGAAATTAACATTTCAAATTCATTTTTCTTCTATTTTTTCCTTCAATTCATATCAAAAATCAAAAAAAAATATAGTAGATTCATCACTGATTGTTAGGAGACTGCTATTTGAATGAGATTTGTTTGTGAATCAACTTGAAATTCTAAAAAATATCTCCTGGGTTTAACTGCTGTCTGCTTCACTGTTGCCGTGAATTTGCTGAGAATTACTGCTGGAACTTGTTGCCGAATCCTGTCCTATTGCTGTTGTTATAGATCTAATGGAATTTATTCAATTTTCAGGTACACATTTGTAATCTCAGGCTTATGGAAATGATTTGAAGTGCTGATTCTTTTCTCTTATTAATATCTTCTGATTTTGCTCGTTCCCTTTTGTAAATTGCCATTGATTTAAGAAGTTGTTATGGATTTATAATATGTTAATGATTGCTTGATAATTGTAAATTATTGTAAGTTAAAAAACTAGAACTGTTTTGCCGGTTTATTAGCATACGTAAGAACTCTCATTTGCTCAGTTATCATACGCTAGTTAGTTTCTTTTCTTTGTAATTAGATAATACTATACAGTGGCGGCAATTTTGGAACAATGGTGTGGTGAAACAATAGATCGTATTAGTAGCAGCAATTAATAAAGACACAGCTTTGCCTTGTCACGTTAGTTTTGATTAAAAATAAGAAAACAGGATATAATTACAGATATTGTCAGATATTACATTGATTAATTAACGTTCTTTTCTTCCTTTTCTGTTAAAAAATTTGCACAAATTGATTTATGTCACTTTCTATTTGTTAGTAGTTTAGGAAGAATTTGGTCAGTTGTTGAGATATTGTTTTATATCCTCTGTTTTCTGGATCTTTTAACTGCATGTTTAGATGGATTTATGTGGTGCATATGGAATTTAATTTAAGATTGTGGACATTCATTGTTTATTGGCATTTATGTTAGATGTTGGTTTGTTTACATGTTTAAGAACTTGAGCAAAAAACGAGAATCTGCATAGCAAGCTTTAAGATTTTAAAGGGAAAAATGGTAATAGCTAGTTTGGACGATTTGTTGACGTACGTTTCTTTTTACAATTTGTTTCATTTAGTTGTTGAGATTCACTGTTAGTTTAGATAACGAAATGTTTATTCGTATGACTATGTCATTTTATCTCAAGATAGATTAGGATTAATACTTATGAACATCCGTAGTTGTTTAGTCGAGTTAGGATTGGCCTTTAATAAAAGTGATATGAGTCTCGCCGCACTAAATACACAATTGCGGGGCCCTCAAATAATTTTTTATAAAAAAACTTAGACTCGAGGCATGCCATTTAGCAAATTTCATGGCCCTCGCAAAGTACAAACGCGAAATTACTTTAGGCGCGTTAGTTAATAATAATACCTTCCTAATTACGGGTGCGCATTTATGTGACCCAAATCTTACTCTCGGCGAAACTGAAATACATTAAAGTCACAGGCGTACCGGTTGCGGTGTGACTCGAGATGTGTTTTCGTGACGTCGCAATTCCTTAAAATTAAAAGCGAAACATTAAAAGCACCTAGTTAAAATAAATAAAAAAATCAGATAAAGGAACAAAAATTGCAGTTGAGCGACCGTGCTAAAACCACGGAATCCGGGAGTGCCTAACACCTTCTCCGGGTTAACGGAATTCCTTATCCAGGTTTCTAGTTTCGCAGACTATATTACAGAGTCATAAATTTCCTCGGTTCGGGATTAAACCGGTGACTTGGGACACCATTATTTTCCCAAGTGGCGACTCTGAATAATTAGATAATTTGATCCCGTTCCGATTGTCCTTTAAGTGGAAAAACTCCTTCACCGATTATTATTATATCCCTTCTCGGGGTGTAATATTAAACTGTGGCATGTGTGCGGTGAAAAAAGGAGGTGTGACAGCTCTGGCGACTCTGCTGGGGATAAGTAACCCAGAACTTCGGTTCAATGAAGGAGATTGGCTTTTTGGTTGTAACATTTCTCTATCCACTATTTTTGGGCGTCCAATCGAACAAGGGCAGCCTCGCACCTTGCATCCAATAGTTTTAAGCTCGTATTCATGGCCTCATTATTTGACTCTTCGATCATACATCGGAACCTGAGACTCCGTTCTACTACCTCGATCGATATTAATGCTCTAACACCGTAGACCAATGAAAATGGAGTGGCCCCGGTATTGGATTTTGAAGTCGTACAGTACACCCACAAGACCTCGGGCAAAATCTCCTTCCATTTTCCTTTGGCGTCGGTCAACCTTTTCTTAAGGTTTTGGAGTATAGTCTTTTTTGTAGACTCTGCATGTCCATTACAACTAGGATGATAAGGTATGGACAATATCCTTTTGATCTTATGGCCCTCGAAAAATTTGCTTACCTTGCTGCCGATGAACTGCTTCTCGTTATCACCCATGATCTTGACACGTATCCTAGACCGACATATTATGTGGTCCCAAATAAAATCAATAACTTCTTTTTCTCGTACTTTCTCGAATGCTTGAGCTTCAACCCATTTAGAAAAATAGTCCATCATAAATAGTATAAATTGAGCCTTAGCGGGTGCCTATGACAGGGGACCAACAATGTCCATTCACCATTTCATCAAAGGATCAAAATTGTTCCTACTCATGAGTCCCCGACTATTGTGGCCTCGATCGTTCCTTTTTTCACTCCTAGCAGGATTGCGTCCGAGCACGTTACTCCACCGATCTTTGTTATAGGCTTGATATCGATATTTGTTCGATTATGGTTCATGATCGATAACTCTTTTGGATCTATCACTAGTTCTGACGGGATACACGAACCCGGAAGGGGTCCCGAGCTGATCATCTTTGACTCTAAATACTGATTGGTACCTGTTATGGACGTCGGCCCAAGTTACAGTCGGATATTCCACCAAGTTTTGTTTCAACTGCAGCGAAGCCAATGAGCTTCGGAGGTTAAGTCCTTGGGTAAAAGCCTGAATGGCCCAATCGCCCGCGATCAGGGGCAGATCCAACTTCTCCATTTGAAACCTCGACACAAATTCTCTGAGCATCTCGTTATGCATTTTCTTTACTATGATGGCACACGTGTATGAGGTCACATGTTCGTTTGGATAAGTTGTTCCATTATGCTTTGAAATTTCGGGCATACGAAACTTCTTCAAGATTAGTTTCGGGATTGCGCTCGGAGGGAAAGGTTTTTGGACAAATTTCTTGGAACCAAGCCTTTCAATATCGGGGGTACTCCTGGGATCGGATCAATTATAGAATTATAGGTCTCCACTTTTTTCGTTGGCTTCAATCTTTTTGTCCCTTGATTCCACCCGGTTCATCAGTTCCTCGAGCATCATTATTATTTCGGGGCTGGCCCCGGCTTCAGCTTCACTCGGCCTTTCTGAGGTTCTTCCATTTCTTCGGATGTTCTCCCGGGATGGTTCGGGATCAACTCTGCTGAGAGCGTGGCTTTGATTCTATAAATGTGCTATTACTACCTATTGAGCTTGTAACATTTCAAAAATCACTCGCATATTGATCTCATCGCATTCACCATCAGGTGTATCCCTCGCTACCGACCTGGCTCCTCCAGGAATCCTATTTTTTTAATCGGTGGGTAAGTAAGCATCGATGGCCACATTGGAGTTGGCGTCAATTGGATCTGTGATCGGGGCTCCGTTTGGGTCAACAGGGGAAACTTCATTGCTGGAACTATATCATTGATCTCGCCATGGTGGTCAAACTCAGTATCAACGTTCAAGTGAGAAGATTGAGAGTTTGGCGTTCACAAATTTACCTGAATTTAAAATCTCAAAGATCAAGGGTAAAGCAGAGTACATTGTGGAGATTTGTACAAAATTTCCGCCATTATCCTTAGCCCCATGGTGGGCGCCAAACTGTTTGCCTAAAAAATGGATAACAATTGAATTTATAAGTAGTTTTAAGGATACGCGGATTAATTAAATACAAACGATTAATAGCGTTAGATTAAATGAATAAAGGACGTAATAAATTGCCAAATCGATAGTGGAGTGATCCCGAACTCGGTAATAGCTTAATGAGGTGCTTGTCCTCGGTCTCGGGCTCACAGTAATGGAGAATTTAATGAATAAAAGTTAAAACATAGATAATTAATGGTATATTGCCTTGATATGTGTGTTACAAGAAGTGTCTAATGAATAGTTAGACTCTCCATTATATAGCAGGGGAGTACCCTAAATACAATTCCATAAAATGTAAAAATATTCTATTTTCCAATCACTTATTTACTACTGATACGGGTCGGGATTCACGCTGTGACATCCGGTTGGACAGGATATCACAGCCCTTTGTTATTCGTGCTCGATTATCTGGTAATACTCTGAGAAGTTTTGAGAATCGAATCAGACTCGAGAAATCTCGATCGAATTCTTTCGAGGGAGTGTATTTTGCCCAACCCCAACTCGAGGGGCTCCTTGTCCTGATCCCGATTTCATAAGTACTTTACATCTTTCAAAGGGATAACCCCCTATTATTTCCTAAAAGTTTAATTTGTCTTTGATAAGCAATTTTTTATCTCATGAAGGTGGGGGGAGGTGGGGTTATATGTGCCTCAATGCCTGTTCTACAATTTACCAAAGCACTTGACAATATGCTGTGCCATTTTCTATTATTGGTATAGCCGTATACTTTCAAGTTTTAAGTCAAAAAAAATATAATTAAATAATCTTCCAATCGTCTGATTGCTACAATAATTGGGAGATGGCGAAGGGGCATATAGGCATTTAGATTAGATTTTAGATGATATTCACTTGACATTGAAAAATTTACTTTTGACACAATATTTTCTACTTATTTATTAAATATTAACAAATAAGTAAATAAATTCCACTTATTTTCTACGAAATTGGAAGAGAATAGTCTAATTACTATAGAAATTTGCACCCTTTGACTACTAAAACCTAATACCTAACTTTTCTTCTCCTTTTTTTACTTGTTCTGATTTTAAATAAACTAATAACGTGTTTTGCGTGTGGAAATAAAAATGGTGGCAATTATTTTAGGAAAAATTAAAGTTTAAGAGTAGCTTTCTTAGCACGATCTAATGCACTTCTTGAGTTTTTAATTGGCAAAATAGTTAACTATCATGTGATAGACATTTTCTTGGTTTTATTTAGGTTAACTATAGCGTGACTGCCCAGATTTTGGTAGGAAATATGACAAAATAGACAAATAATGTCATGTTTAGAAAAATTTTATATATTTTCGCGGTTTATAATAATCCATCGCATCTTTCCTGATGAATAAAAGGATGTAGTGGTATTCGAATTCCTGATGAACTTCTTATTAATACTTTCATGTAACCAAAGGATTAAAAATTTATGTTTATAACAATAATAACTTTTGAATCTAAAATTTACTAGGCTTAAAGCAAGTGTTATAACTGTTCGGGGTTCAGCCGACCCTTCTAACAGGGTGTGAGCCATTCATACTTCACCACGTGATGAGGAATCAAATCTCACCTTCCTTAATAGTAACAAAATAAATTTTTTTAAAAACGATTAGCATACTAATATCTTTTTGTTTTGATTCTTTCTTTTTTATTAAGGTTTGGATCCCAAAGATCATTGAACAAAATTAGACCATTTTTAAGAATCCAATGATATGCTCTTTACCACCATTCAAATGTGTGTCAGCCTCGAATACAAGTAACAAAAAGAGATTCCTTATTCGTAATTTTAATAAGTTAATCTATTTTACTAAATTTGGGTTTAGATATAAATATGTTGTTGTTTTCATTCAACCGTAAGTTTTAAATTATTACTTTAGTATTTGTATGAATCAAAATCTGACCGTGAATTAATCATCCCTAAAAGGAGCGATACAGGGCCGACCAAATCGTAATCATGCCCACAAGGCAAGATGACAAAGAGTACCCCGACCATCGTTGGGGCTAGACCATAAGAAAGCTTTGGCTTCTGAACCTCTGAAACTGGACTTACGCAAGCTAGCAAGCTCCTCTTCCCCCTTCATCAATCTCTATCTCCGACCCTTGCCATTAGTTAGCTTGCACTTCCTTTGCTTGCCAATTAGCAGGAGTAGAAACCGCGGCAGTTAAGAAATTGCAGCCTTCCAAATAAGAATTGGCTTCCATACCATGAAAAATATTTCAATGGGACCAGGACGACTATCGCTATTATAGAACCGCCAATCGATCATATTTCGATTATACGGCCGGGTTGGGCCGGGGTGAATATTGCAGACCAGCGGATCTGGTGTCGATTCTAGGAGCATTATGATCTGCAGCTCAAATGGTCCCTCATAAGTCTCTATTGGTCTTATTCTTATTGTGCGCCTTGTGAGCTCGTTTGGAGGGCAACAAGAATTAGAATCAACCTATATAACATTTGTTCCCAGGTAGTCAGCATTCAAGCTACTTTCTTATTCTAGAACAGGAAGATCCCCTCTCCCCCCCCCCCCATTTTCAACAAATAAGCTCTACGAGCTGAACCTGACTTTACTTTAAAGGATTGGCCTTTCCCTATATCTTAATTAATCGGAAGAGTCAGTGGCTATCCAGCACAGGAAGAAGTCAACTCTTTCCAAATCCACCTCTGGAAAGCGCCTACACCTAATGGCTTAAGCCGCTATCCATTTCTCAATCGATCTATTTATCATTAGAAAGAGATTCGAATTAGTCAAAATAGAACTAGACGGATCAAAGTGATAAGGGGGCATGGAATACATATGGTGAGGTTGAGATTACGCATTGGATTTCTGGTAGGAGATCCATAATCAAATTTGAACCACCCTTTTTCGATCCATATCGGCATTTCATGTAGAAGTTATTATCTCGGCAATAGTGTCCCTATCCATGGTGAACTAAAATTATTGGGGGCTCCAAATTTCGGGATGTTGACAACGTCAAAACAAAAAGAAAAGTTTTTAGTGAATCGTCATTTTCTCACGATTGGGTGGTGTGAAGTGTATTGAGGTTAAGGTACAACACCAAGCGAAATTTGACCTTCTATGCCTGTGAATTAAATAAAGGAGGAGGTCAATCAAAAAAAAGAAATGTTAATTAATCAAATGTCCAATTGATCACCACGCCTATATTGTAAATATGCAGTTAGGAATAATCCAGCCAAAGTAATAGGAATTAGACCTAACACGATTTCAAATAGAAAATCTTCAATCATTTTTCTTTGTTTGAAAGGAGAAAAAAAAAGTTGATTTTTAGTAGTAGTTCATGAGACCTCGAATTCCCACGTTCCAGCATGCATTATGCCTACAGGTCTCACCACCAACTCTTGCTGAGAAGTTGAGTCACCTTTCTTTTTTTTTTCTTTCAGAGATAGAATAGAATAAAGAATGAGCGTTGCGGAACCAATGTATTGGTCAAAAAAATGATAGAGGGCGCGGTGACGAGAAAGCATTCTGGTCAAAGATTATTTGGCAAAGGGAGAAAGTTGTTAATATAAGGGGTTTTGGTATGGTGTGACATTGTACTCATACAATTGGCATAAAATAGCCTTAGTTATAGATATTGGCACAAATAACGCATAAATGTATATGAGAACAATAGTGTGTATATGAAAATGTATATCACAACTTTATTTTTCTTCTTTTTTATATATAAAAATATATATTAAAATTTTATTTTCCTTCTTTATTATTGGTGAACTGGGATCATGACAACACAGTAGGGGTTTTGGCATGGTGTGACAACGTACTCACACAATTGGCATAAAATAACCGTAGTTGTAGATATTTGCACAAATAGCCCATAGATGTATATCAGAATAATAATGTGTATATCAAAATGTATATCACAACTTTATTTTTCTTCTCTTTTTATATATAAAAATATATATTAAAATTTTATTTTTCTTCTTTATTATATAAAATACAAGAGATAAATAAAAGTATATTTAAAATTTATTTTTATCTATATATCAATGTATATCATAACGAAAATAATTGTATTATTTATATATCACAGTGTATAACACATCAAATATTATATATACCAAATATATAATACAAGTTTATTTTATTCTTCGTGTATATCAAAATGTATATCAATTTTTTTTGTATATCAAAATATAAATAAAATATATTCTTTGTTCTTTGTATATTTCAATGTATAACATATAGTTTCTTATGGATATACATAATTTGTTGGAGATATATTGATATACAAAATAAGAATTAGAATTATTTTCTTAATCAAAGGAAAAAGAAGAGAAAAAAAATATGAAGTCCTGTCCAATGCCAATTTTAGGAATACTAATATTTATAAAATATACTAACCTAAGTTACTATTTTACACTTGATGCATGTCAATTAAAAGGTATCACATAAATGGAGATTGCTCGTTTCGGCCTTTGACCCCCTAAATGGCATTAGGTCAAGTTCAGCTTTTTTGGTTCCTCCTCAACTTGCTATTCCCACTTTTTTTCATTCAAAAAAAATGCTTATTCCGATTATAAAGAGAAAAATATTGTTATAATAATAATATTAAAATATTCAAATAATTCAACTTGTTTGATAACTTCAAACAAGTTGCATTGATCCGAGAAAAAGAAAATACTAGAAAAATAGATCTAGGTAGTTAAAACTCACACTTGACAGAAAAAAAATTAATTATACCTGCCTTTTGGTCACGTTTTAACTTATGCCCATTTTGCAAAAAAAAAATTACAAGTATAGCTACTTTTTCGCGTGACTTCAACATACAGAGCTCAAGTAGCAAAGACAATCACGCAAAACTTTAGTATTCTAAAGATGGGGCTGAAGTTTTTTTTGTCTTGGATAAGATAACGAAGTTATTTAGTTCATTTGTAAAAACTTCAGCACTAAAATAGCTAAAGTTTTTTTGTCCTGAATTCATTAGTTTTGTCATAAAGTTTTTTCAAAAACTTCAACAGAACATACTGAAGTTATTTAGTTCATTTGTAAAAATGGATTCATTAGTTTTGTCATAAAACTTTTTCAAAAAACTTTAGCAGACGATGCTAAAGTTATTCGGTTCATTTGTAAAAATTTCAGCACTAAATAAGCTGAAGTTTTTTTTGTCCTCGATAAGTTTTTTCAAAAATTTCAACAAAAAATGCTGAAGTTATTTAGTTCATTTGTAAAAACTTCAGCACTATATATGCTGAAGTTTTTTATCATGATTCATTAGTTTTGTCATAACCCTTTTTCAAACTGAAGTTATTTAGTTCATTTGTAAAAACTTCAGCACTATATAAGCTGAAGTTTTTGAAAATGCTTTCTAACATACTAGATAAATAATCACCTTATTATTTCATAGTGTATTACTACTATAAAATAATCAGATTGCCAACAATATCTAAATCATAAATGTTGAAACAATAAACGTGAAAAGAACATAATTATTTAAAAATATTCACAAATTATTATTTACTAACTTACATAATTATTTATAATTTATTTTTCAATAATATGATAAACATACTTATAGCAATCATCTTATGAACTGGTTTCATAGCAACACCAACAGCAGCAGAAGGAAGAAGAAGAAGAAGGAGGAGGAGGAGGAGGAGGAGGAGGAAGAGGAGGAGGAAGAAGAAGAGAAATGAGGCTGAAGTTGTTTGAAAAGTAGCTATAAATAAAAACTTTAAAAAAAATAAGTATAAGCTAAATGGGGGTGACCGAAAAGAATGCAATATTTGCTATATTATTGTCACACCTCCTTTTTTCACCGCACAGATACATAAATGTAAATGTGCCGTTGTTTAATACTACACCCCGAGAAAGGATATAATAATAATCAGGGAAGGAGTTTTTCCACTTAAAGGACAGTCGGAACGGGATCAATTTATTTAATTATTCAGAGTCGCCACTTGGGAAAATAATGGTGTCCCAAGTCACCGGTTTAATCCCGAATCGAGGAAATTTATGACTCCGTAATACAGTCTGCGAAACTAGAAACCTGGATAAGGAATTCTGTTAACCCGGGAGAAGGTGTTAGGCACTCCCGGATTCCGTGGTTTTAGCACGGTCGCTCAACTGCAATTTTTGTTTTTATCTGATTTCTTTATATATTTTAATTATGTGCTACTAATGTTCCGCTTTTCAATTATAGAAGAATTACGACGTCACGAAAATACATTTCGAGTCACACTGCAACCGGTACGCCTGTGACTTTAACGTATTTCAGTTTCGCCGGGAGATAGATTTGGGTCACATAAATGCGCACCCGTAATTAAGAAAGTAATTTATTAAAGTCGTGCCTAAAAGAATCTATCGTGTTGTTAACTTCGGGAAAGACCGTGAAATTCACTAAACGGTCCTTCCGAGTCTAAACTTTTATAACAATTAATTTGAGGGCCCCGCAATTATGCATTTTTTTGACGAGGCTCGTCTCATTATTATAGGATTATGCCTAAAGTATACTATATATATATTTTACATGTTAACTTATTACTAGCGTAAAGCAATAATCCATGTTTAAAATAAAGCTATGCCATGATTACGAACAAACTCGATCTACTGTGAGCGGTCACTTTAATTTGACAGCTGATTTCATTGTCTTCGACCATATGCTTAGTGATTAACGCTTCTAGTTTACTCCTAATTTTATGACATGCCATCAGACGAGCTTAAGCATTCAACATTTCTTTTCTTTTTTTTTATCATATTAGATTTCCTTAAATCAAACTAATACTAAAAAATTTTTTGATTACCAATAGGTAATTCTCGAATCATTACTGATCATAAACTTAGAAACTAAATTTTCAAATCATTGCTAGACATAAAGGTAATTTTAACGATTGATATACATACTTTACTTGAGTAACTAGTCTCATTCATATATTGAAATGACATTTAAGCTATAAACTGATATTGTTGAACTACCCTTACATTTCAACTAACTTTACTGTTTAATCATCATTGAATTCCTACTTTGAACTCATTTCAAAATTTTTAACTAACAAATTATTACTAACAGTTACTTACTAATCAAATCAAATCAATATTTACATACTAACTATAGAATTACTTGCTAACTACAAAATTAGTGTAAAAAACCTTTAAATCAGTTAGCATTCAAATGGACAGAATTAAACCAATATTTACATACAGCAAAATCATCAATTAACTAGGCTTAACCACTTTACAACTATTATACTCCTACTCTCCAGCAGCAATCACAGGATCACACAATCGTGCATCTCATTCCAGATTCAAAATCACAATTACATCAGGATCCGAATATGTACCTGGAATTTCAACAGCAAAATGTAGGGTCAAAAAGATCAGCAGGCAGTTTGATAGCTATCAGCAAACAGCAAACAAATTCCCCAGAATTTGCTTTCAACAGTTGACTTAGATTCAACTGATAACCAGGCAGCAACAACCAACAAGCGATGGATGCAAATGAAGCTAGACTTAAAAACCAGAGATGAACCCACAATTAGAAAAATTTACTACACACTCGAATGGAATTGCCAAGAAAAACCTAATGGGATAGTAGGACTCAATGTATTCTATGTTTTTTCAGGGAGTCTTAGTGTGTTTTCCCTTGTTGCAAATCTCTCTGTATCTCTCCAGTATGTATCCCCCAATGTATGAAGTCTATGTGTCCTTTTATAGCCTTCAAACTCAAATCACAAGGCTATTTTTAATTGTTTCAGATCTGTCTAACCCATGTTATTCTCCCTTTTTCCCACTTTTTAGTTGTCTAAGTATGGTTTCAACTATTTAAAACTCTAAAGTGCAGAAAAATGGTAGAAACTCCTGCTGTCCAACAAGTCCTAATACTCTTCCCATGTGTATTGCATACTAAACTAGGACTAATTCCTGGCCTTCACTACTTTGTGTCACTTATATGGTATAATTCAACTAAAAACATGTCCTAATGATTCACATATGCTTAAAGTGGCATTCCACTAATTCTGAAGTTCTTTATATAACTAAATTTAATTCAGCTTAAGTCTCTAACAGCTATATCCAATTCCACAAGCTAACTCAGAATCCAAAATCAACCAACCAAATGAACACACAAATAGAAATCATCAAATCAAGTTTATTCAAACAGCAATGACCCACTGCCCAGGACCTCAAACAATAACTTCGTGAATTTAAATGATGACATTTGTTAAATCGATCACGACATGTGAGAATCGACAAACAGCAAATCGACTAATAATACCCGTAATTCATGGTTTTCGGATAAAAACAGAAAAAATACGAATCTAATTATTCGACGGCGCTAATCGAAGCGAATGCATAAACACATTCAAAATGAACAAAACAGAAATAACAATTGACCAAATAAGAGGTCGGGTGAAGAAGAAGAGAGAATATTACGATTAAACATAAAATTAAACAAACGAACACTACACCAATGTAATGAGCACATCAATAATACAGAAAGAGAAGAATGGAATACCTCCAAAGGAAAAAAAATTGAAATCGGACGGACCCGGCTCC
Organism: Nicotiana noctiflora; assembly: GCA_032618575.1. Taxonomy (NCBI): domain Eukaryota; kingdom Viridiplantae; phylum Streptophyta; class Magnoliopsida; order Solanales; family Solanaceae; genus Nicotiana; species Nicotiana noctiflora. The sequence continues at coordinate 58,439 of JASVEL010003020.1, forward strand.
AAAGGATTCGATTTTGCACCTTTTGAAATAAACGGATTTTAATTGAAGTGTTTTTCAAACGAAAAACACTCCAATTAGAGTCCGTTGCCTTCAAGTGCCGTCGACTCGGATGACATCCCTAATTCTTGGATTCTAGGGTTCTTGAGGGTCTAGATTGGGGCTTTATTGATTCCGGTCAGATTTGAGCCGGACCAGTCTTGGTGGGGTCATGGGTGAGGTCCGGGGAGTAATTGGTGTGAATTTGAGGTGGTTTGGGGTAAAAGTTCAAGTTCCGGCGAACTTCGATCTAAGATTCGAAGCGTTTGGGAATGATTCGAGAAAAACGAAGGATGGATTCAAAGAGAAGGAGGTGAGGGGAGGAACGAGTGTAAATTTGGAGAGGTTTGGCCACCGTCCGCCGCCGTAGGCGATTTCAGGCCGGCGGAGGACGGCGGCGGGAGGCGGGACTAGGGTTGGTCTCTTGAGGGAGAGTGAACTGAAACGGGTATAAGGTTTTTTGGGGTTTTTGGGTAATTAAAATGCAAGATTTAATTTTGGTCATTGGATCAAACTTGATCAACGGCCTAGATTATTCTCTCAAGGGTAAACGACGTCGTTGGTTGAGCCGGGGACTGGGCAGGTTTGGGAAATTAATTGATTAATCTGGGCCGTTAGATAATGAAAATCCAACGGCCAAGATTAAATTTTGGGGCGATTATCGTGGTCCGTTGGATTAGTGATGATCGACGGCCTGGATCAATTAAGATGGGAAGATGGGGCTGGACCGGGTTAGGGCAGATACAGGGTCAGGGAATTTGGGCTCGACTGTTTTGGCCTAGTTCCGATTTTTTTGTTCCTTTATCTTATTTTGTTTCTTTTCTCTTTTAAAAAAAAATCTTTTAGTTCAAAATCAATAACTAAAAAAAATCCTAAAAGTCTTAAATTAACTTATAGAAATAAATCAACTTATAAAAATACGAGTTAAATCGTTATAACAATTAACACACAACTAAATAACAATTAAAGATAAAATCACACAATTAGGCTTTAAATGCAAAAAATACATATTTTTGTGACCTTCCGTTTTTTTGTCAAATAAACTTGATTACTTTTAATGGTAAATTAAATCCTAAGAATGCAAACACAATATATTTTTGTATTTTTCTTGATTTAAACAAACAAACACTCTTAGACAAATACAAACAATTATCCAAAAATGAAAAATCTAAAAATAGCACACCACGAAAGATTATTTTATTTTGAATTTTTGGGAGTAATTCTCATATAGGGCAAAAATCACGTGCTCACAGCTGCCCCTCTTTGCGCGGAAACATGAAGAGTTTTCGTGCAAAGATAAGTGAGCGGATACGAGCGATTTTTGCCTGTTTGAGCACTCTGTATGAAGCATTTTTTGGAAAAGTTTGACCGAACCTTTGCTTTAGAAGGTCTCCTACATATCCCTGGCTAAAAGGGAATCAGGTCAATGTAGTTCGGGAAGTTTTGGTAGCCGGGACTACCATGACTGCTGTGATCTTGCTGTTACTGCTGTTGCTGCTGTTGCCACTGCTTAACTGATCTCCTTATTACATCGTGCTAAACGAAAAATAAGCAGCTAGACTAAGTTACAGTATTGCAAATTCTTATCTATCTTTGTCATGTTCCTTGCCATCCTGCTGGCTCTGATGTTTCTTCACATGCTTCTTCTCTTCTAACAATTGTTATTTCGGCCTATTTTGATTGCGAACTCCGACCATTGGTCCCTTCTTTGTGATCTTCGAACTATTCTCCTTCGAAGTCTGAATCTATCTTTCTGATCCTTGTTGCCTTCCTTCCGATTATGAACTTGGATTCATGCTGGGGATTTCCGTTACACTCTGTCACTTTCCGATTCTTCACTATCCTTATCAAATCTTAGAAATTGAGACGCCGTTCTGCTTTTCTGACGGGCTTCTGACTTCATCGACAAATTCTAATCATAAATCGCCATTCCATTCTTCAGGCGGTACCTGACTTCTATTACAACTTTCGAAAAATAAATAGCCACTCCATTCTTCAAGCGAGTACCTGACTTCCACTTCTACTCAAAACTAAATCGCCACTCCATTCTTCAGGCGGGCTCCCTGACTTCCACTACAACTCAAAACTAAATCGCCACTCCATTCTTCAGGCGGGCTCCCTTTCCTCAACCAAATTCAAAAATAAATCGCCACTCCATTCTTCAGGCGGGCTCCCCGACTTCCACTACAACTTCAAAATAAATCGCCACTCCATTCTTCAGGCGGGCTCCCTGACTTCAGCTACAACTTCAAAATAAATCGCCACTCCATTCTTTAAATTACCTTTAACTATAACTTCAAAAACTAAATCGCCACTCCATTCTTCAGGCGGGCTCCCTGACTTCAACTACTACTTCAAAACTAAATCGCCACTCCATTCTTCAAGCGGGCTCCCCGACTTCAATTACAACTTCAAAACTAAATCGCCACTCCATTCTCCAGGCGAGCTCCCTGTCTTCAACTACTACTTCAAAACTAAATCGCCACTCCATTCTCAAGGCGGGCTCCCTGACTTCAACTACTACTTCAAAACTAAAATCGCCACTCCATTCTTCAGGCGGGCTCCCTGACTTCAACTACTACTCACTAATTTCATCCTATCCTGATCACCTTCCTTTGCCTTTTGTACCATTGCCTCTTGGGCCACCTTCTCTTCTGAATTATCTTGTCTTGGAATTGCCTTCCCCTTTCGCCGTGCTACTTTTCCTTTGGCTGCTGGAGATATCTTCGGAACTGCCTATTTTACCTGCTAGTGATGATGCTGCTGGTGAAGTATTCTTTATTTCCTTCACCCCTCATTCTCTCTCGGACTCGCCGGGGGTTGAAATGTCATTAACTGTGGATTACCCATGCGGGCTCCCCGACTTCAACTACAACTTCAAAACTAAATCGCCACTCCATTCTTCGGGCGGGCTCCCCGACTTCCACTACAACTTCAAAACTAAATCGCCACTCCATTCTTCAGGCGGGCTCCCTGACTTCAATTACAACTCACTAACTCCATCCCATCCCTATCGCCTTCCTTTGCTTCATGCACCATTTTCTTCTTCCTGCATCGTCTCTTGGGCCACCTTTTCTTCTAAATTACCTTGTTTTGGAATTGCTTTCTTCCTGGGTCGTGTTATTTTTCCTTTGAATGCTGGGGATATCCTTGGAACTGTTTACTTACCTGCTGGAGATAATACTAGACTTAAAGATCACTTCCTCGTGTTGTCTGGCCTCTTTCAAAACTATTCTGCTCGAAACTGATATTTCCCAAAATCTTGTGTTGCTTTCTATCTTTATCCATTAGGAATTTGCTTTCAAGAAAAATTTCGCAATGGGAGAAAATTTTCTGCCCCAGTTTGATAACCTTCTACGTGGCATGCTTTTCTGCCGATGAACCCTCTTTTCTTGCTTTAAATCAAAGAAAAATTGTTAGTTTCAAAACACCGCGAGTGGTCATGCCGCTCTTGCTGGGGCAATTTTCCTTTTCTTTTAGCTGCTTTGCCTTCCTCGAACTTTGGGGACGACGTTGATACTTGCCGGTGGATGGTGCTCTTTCCACAGGATCTCTTATCTCTCCTTTTTATTCCAAACTTCAGTGTGGTCCGACCCTCTTAGTCGGTGATCTGTTATGAGAAACTATCTTCCGGATGTGTAATATGTGTCCATCCTACTCTGTAATTCCTGTGAACCTTCCAATCAACCTGTTATTCCAATCTTAATATTGGAACGACTTTTGTCTTATTGCCTTGTTCCACGCCTATTCATCTTCATTGTACCGCTTTGGGAGACTTGGTAGTAAGCTTTGAAAAGTCAATTTTCGATATAGACATAAAAATATTTAAAAAGAAAGAAAAATGATAGATAAAAATGAAATAAAGAATGCTGACCGCGAATGACAAAAAGAAAGGGAAAACTTTTCTGAACTCAAAACTGGGAAAAACTTATCTGAATGTATAACTGATCCAATGGTTATGACGTGCCTTCGAGATTAATCTACCCAGTCTATTTATGTCAATCACTTTCTGACGGCTGCGTTTTGCTAGAAGCAAACGAATGTCCCAACCTTGTCCCATGCATCCACCTTGTAACCATCTCGCCTTGTCACCTCATAGTGCCCTTCAAAGGGTTTTCACTAATGAGATTCTCTCATTTCTCTCGACCTCCCGTCGCCTTAGGGTGCCTGTAAAGGTTTTCACCGTAAGACTCTCTCATTTTATTTCTCTCAGCTTTCTTCGCCTTAAGGTGCCCGCGAGGGTTTTCACCGTTAAGACTCTCTCATTTCGCTTTCTTTCCATGCGGTGGGCTGGGGTATTATCCACGAAATTGCCTCTAAAGGGCTATCCCCTTTCAGCTTGTGAGTCCTAGATTCACTTGAGGATTGGAGTGTCATTCGTGGTTTTCATTCGCATGACTTGGCATTTCTCAAATACTGATCGAGAGGTCATTTTTGGTCATTAATGTGGTTTTTGTGCGTGAGGCTAGAGAAAAGGGGTTTAACCTCAACGGTTAGCTCATTACAACTTTCGGAATCCACACTATCTTTTCAAACGAAACATGACTTCTGCCCCAGTTTTGTTGCTTGGGGAATCTTTGATTTTTATTTTACTATGACCGAGCCGTGTGGCGCCTACGTATCCTTCTTGAGGAATCAGGTCGAACGTAGTTCACTTTTTCTTGTGTCTTTTCTTTGTTTCCTTTTCTATTTTGTTGTACATCTTTCTTGAGGATTCCAGAAGAGGGTATATGAAAGAATAATTAAGGCTCAAAGGGGAAAACAAGGGTTAAAGTGTTTGGGTAGTAGAAAAAAAAATTGCCTCTGTCATTTCATTCTCCGAAAAAATGCCAAATATAAACAAACGAAACCAAACGTTGACAAATACATTAAAGAATTACACATAATATCTCTTGACTGCATCAGAATTGATAGCCATATCGGTGCATCTTCCCTCAATATCAGTTAGACATAGAGCGTCGTTGGATAATACTCTAGTCACAACAAATGGTCCTTGCCAATTTGGAGCGAACTTGCATTTCGCTTCGGCCTGATGTGGTAGAACTCTCTTCAACACATGTTGTCCCACTTCAAATTTCCTGGGACGTACCTTCTTGTTATATGCTCTTGCCATTCTCTTTTGATACAATTGGCCATGACATACCGTTGTCAATCTCTTTTCATCGATCAAGCTCAATTGCTCTAATCGGGTTTTGACCCACTCATCATCATCAATCTCAGCTTCGGCGACAATTCGGAGGGATGGGATTTCAACTTCTGCTGGTATTACTGCTTCAGTCCCGTACACCAACAAGTAAGGAGTTGCACCTACCGAAGTCCGGACGGTAGTGCGATAACCCAACAATGCAAATGGTAACTTTTCATGCCATTGCCTAGACCCTTCTACCATCTTCCTCAATATCTTCTTTATATTCTTGTTTGCTGCCTCAACCGCACCATTTGCTTTGGGACGATATGGTGTGGAATTTCGATGTGTAATCTTGAACTGTTGACATACTTCTTTCATCAATCCACTGTTAAGATTGGCATCGTTATCCGTGATGATTATCTTTGGAATTCCAAACCTGCAGATGATGTGGGAGTGCACGAAATCCACCACCGCCTTCTTGGTCACTGATTTGAAGGTTTTAGCCTCCACCCACTTGGTAAAATAATCGATCGTTACCAGAATGAACCTATGACCATTGGAAGCCGCAGGTTCTATAGGTCCGATAACATCCATACCCCACGCAACAAATGGCCATGGCGCCGACATTGTATGCAATTCGGTCGGTGGAGAATGAATCAAATCTCCGTGTATCTGACACTGATGGCATCTTCGCACGAAACTTATACAATCACGCTCCATAGTGAGCCAATAATATCCCGCTCGAAGAATCTTCTTTGCCAATACATATCCGCTCATGTGTGGCCCACAAACTCCGGAGTGTATATCTGTCATCACTGTTGTGGCTTGAGTTGCATCTATACATCTCAACAATCCCAAATCTGGGGTTCTTTTGTACAGCACCCCTCCACTAAGGAAAAATCCGTTCGCCAATCACCGAATAGCTCTCTTTTGATCTCCAGTTGCCTGCTCTGGGTATATTCCTAACCCGAGGTATTCTTTGACATCATGAAACCATGGCTCACCATCCATCTCTTCTTCTATCATATTGCAATAAGCATGTTGATTCCGAACCTGAATGTGTAACGGATCGACACGAACCTTGTCCGGGTGATGTAACATCGATGCCAACGTAGCCAAAGCATCGGCAACCTCATTATGCATCCTTGGGATATGCCTGAATTCTACTGATCGGAAACGCTTGGTCAGATCGTGCAAACATTGACGATACGGGATAAGCTTCAAATCTCTGGTTTCCCATTCTCCCTGAATCTGATGTACCAGAAGGTCCGAGTCCCCCAAGACCAAGACGTCATGTACATCCATGTCCACCGCTAATCGCAACCCTAAGATGCATGCCTCGTACTCAGCCATATTGTTGGTACAATGAAAACGCAGTTGAGCAATAACAGGATAATGATGTCCTGTTTCAGAGATAAGCACAGCCCCTACTCCGACTCCTTTTGCGTTCGCCGCTCCGTCGAAGAAAAGCTTCCACCCCGGATCCTCAGTTAATTCCAACCCATCAATTTGCAATACTTCTTCGTCCGGAAAATACGTCCTCAAAGGTTCGTATCCGTCATCGACAGGATTCTCGGCTAAGTGATCGGCTAGGGCTTGAGCTTTCATAGCCGTCCTTGTCACGTATATGATGTCGAACTCTGTAAGTAATATTTTCCATTTTGCTAACCTCCCTGTAGGCATAGGCTTCCGGAAAATATACTTCAATGGATCCAAACGTGAAATGAGGTAAGTAGTGTAAGAAGACAAATAATGTTTCAGCTTTTGGGCTACCCAAGTCAAAGCACAACAGGTCTTTTCCAAATGAGTGTACTTAACCTCGTGGACCGTGAATTTCTTACTGAGATAGTAAATGGTCCATTCTTTTCTGCCAGTAAGATTATGCTGTCCAAGTATGCAGCCGAACGAATTCTCCAAAATCGTTAGATAAAGAATCAGGGGTCTACCCGGTTCAGGCGGAACCAGCACGGGTGGGTTTGACAGATACCCTTTGATTTGGTCAAACGCTTTCTGACATTCTGTCGTCCATTCTATCGCAGCGTCTTTCTTCAACAGATGAAATATGGGTTCACAGGTTACTGTAAGCTGAGCAATAAACCTACTGATGTAATTTAACCTTCCCAACAAATTCATTACCTCTGTTTTATTCTTTGGCGGGGGTAACTCTTGGATGGACTTGATTTTGGATGGGTCCAACTCAATGCCCCGTCGGCTGACAATGAATCCTAGCAACTTTCCCGACGGAACTCCAAATGCACATTTGGCCGGATTAAGCTTGATGTCATATCTTCGAAGCCTTTGGAAAAACTTCCTGAGGTCGGCTATGTGGTCTTCTTGACGTCTAGATTTTATGATCACATCATCCACGTACACTTCAATTTCTTTGTGTATTATGTCATGGAATACCGTAGTCATCGCCCTCATGTATGTTGCCCCTACGTTCTTCAAGCCGAATGGCATTACACGATAGCAGTAAGTTCCCCATGGTGTGATAAAGGCTGTCTTTTCTGCGTCCTCTTCATCCATCAAGATTTGATGATATCCCGCGTAGCAATCCACAAAGGATCCGATCTCACGTCCGGCGCAATTATCAATCAGGATATGGATATTGGGAAGTGGGAAATTATCCTTAGGGCTTGCCTTGTTGAGATTGCGGTAGTCCACGCATACTCTGATCTTCCCGTCTTTCTTTGGCACCGGTACTACGTTAGCCAACCAATCGGGGTATCGAGTGACACGAATGACTTTCGCCTGCAACTGCTTGGTTACTTCCTCCTTGATCTTTACACTCATCTCTGTCTTAAATTTCCGCAGTTTTTGCTTGACGGGAGGGCATGCCGGGTCAGTAGGTAATTTGTGAACCACTAGATCGGTGCTGAGTCCTGGCATGTCGTCGTACGACCATGCGAAAATGTCTTTAAACTCCATGAGTGTTTTGATCAATTCTTCTCTCAGGTTGGGTTCGATATGGACACTTATTCTGGTTTCTTTAACATCATTCGTATCCCCCAGATTAACAGCCTCAGTATCATTCAAATTAGGTTTGGGCTTTTCCTCGAAGTGACTTAATTCTTCGCCGATTTCTTCTACGGCTTGCTTCATCATCGCCGTATTCCGATTCACTCTCGTCACTTCTTATTTCATGCGTTATTATTTCCAAACCAGATTGACTTTCTAGACTAGGTTGATTAATCTTTAAGCACGCCATATCATTAAGATCAGTTGAAAGAAAGCTGCTCAGAAAAGTAAAAAGAAGGAAAATAAACAAAATTAGAAACAAAGGGAACAAAATTTCATTAATGGGAACAATACAAGGAAAAACAAGCTTGCATACTCAAACCAAAACAAACTAACATAAACGGATTTTACTCCGGGGATAGCCCCAACACAAAATTTGAAAGAAAACAATCCAAAACAAACTACCAAGACTCCTTCCGGATAGGGAGAGGAGTAGCCTTCCAATTATTCAACTTTGCTTTCGATCCCACAAACTGTATCTCGGCATGGCTGGGTCCTTCGCCATCCTCTAGCATGCATACATCCGAGAATAAATCCTCGAACCTTCTCAAGAACTCTTCGTCTGGCCTGATCATAGGACTGGGAACCTTTGTCGTCGGACGTCTTCTTATTCCGGACCTGACAAAAGATCGGGAAAGGTGCGGAACAGGCTTCACCCACGTCTTCTGCTTATTTCTCTTGGCTCGCTGGATGTCCTCTGGTGTTGGCTTGAATCCCAAGCCGAAGGTTCCCACATTTTCGACCACAGATACCTGTTATATGATTCCTTGCAGAGATGCACCTAAACCTTTGCCGGGTACGAAACCGTTTCTCAACATTTCTTGAGCCACCATGACGTCTACAGTAACTATTCTGTCATTAAGAATGCATTCCCCTTCTGGAACTCGGTTGACGGATACCGCATCACAGACCTGGTATACCCATGGCCCCACATCCTCTTATGTCTCAACAAATGGGACGATGGTGCCTGGTTGTAGATCATTCTCTCCATGGACTACGATCTCCTGTCGGTCCCATTCAAACTTGACTAGTTGGTGTAGGCTGGATGGAACCGCTTTTGCAGCATGGATCCACGGTCGTCCTATCAGAAGGTTGTATGAAACTACCATGTCTAGCACCTGGAATTCCATGGTGAACTCCACAGGTCCGATTGTCAAGACTAATATTATGTCCCCGACGGATGCCTTGCCTCCTCCATCAAACCCTCGGACACATATGTTGTTCTTGCGTACCCTGTCGATATCCACTTTCAACTTGTTTAGTGTAGAGAGGGGACAAATGTTCGCACTGGACCCATTGTCGACTAGGACTTTGGTAACCACCGACTCTTCACACTTTACCGTAAGATATAAAGCCTTGTTGTGCTCGGTGCCTTCCTCAGGCAACTCATCATCGGTGAAGGTGATCCGGTTTGCTTCGAAGATCCTATTAGTGATCTTTTCCAAATGACTCACAGAGATTTTATCGGGTACATGGGCCTCATTCAAAACTTTCATCAAGGCTTGCCGGTGTTCTTCAAAATGTATCAATAGGGACAGCAATGAGATTTGCGTAGGGGTTTTCTTCAGCTGTTCTAAAACAGAATAATCATGCAGCTTCATCTTTTTCAGGAACTCCTCTGCTTCTTCGTCAGTTACCGGCTTTTTTAGTATTGCCGGATTAGTCTTCCTCAATGCCGCAGGAGCGAAACATCTCCCCGAACGGGTCAAACCTCGCGCTTCGCAAACTTCCTCCCTAACTTCTTTTCCTTTGTAAGTTATCGTGACCCGATCATAATTCCACGGAATAGCTTTGCTATCAGCTATCGGCAACTATATTGCTGGCTTGATGATGAAAGGATCCACTCGAACACCGGTTACAGTTAAGACGGGTCTGGTTGCTGCCCTTGGTACAACTATTTTTACTCCCTCTGGCCTCCTAGGCACTTTGTTCACACTTCCCTTTTCTACTTCCGACCCCTCTTGTACGTCCTTCTTGTAGATGAGTGACTCATCAAGGATTGGCCCTTTTTTCATTCCTACCCCACTAGACCTGATCATCATTACGGTCTGTGAGGTTTTCTCCTTTCCCTTCTCTACCCGTACCAACTCGATCATGTTGGTCTCATGATGAGTTGGAAGTGGATTTTGGTTGATGTTGGGCTCCGCTGGAGTCCGGACCTCAATTCGGCGAGTGTCGATGAGTTCCTGGATGGCTGTTTTCAATCGCCAACATTTTTCTGTGTCGTGCCCCGGACATCCTGAGCAGTATGCACAATTTATTGAATGATCCAGATTCTTTGGAAGAGGGTTTGGTAGCTTAGCCTCGACCGGATTTAGCAACCCTACTTGCTTCAATCGGTGGAACAAACTGGTGTAAGACTCTCCCAAGGGAGTGAAGGTCTTCGTCCTTGGTGCTCTGTCGTTCTTGAAGGCTTGATTCGGACGAAAGCCCGCACCCGTGGGATTTCTATAGGCTCTTGGGGGTGGGTAATTATTCTGTGGATTTGGCGCACGCCATGGTGCCTGGACGGGGGGTGGGGCATATGATTGGGCATGATGGACGGTAAAGTGAGCATCCGGTGTTGGGTAATAGTGTTGTGGATGGCTATATGGATTGTGAGAGTAATTTTGTTGGTGGGGCTGTGGCGAATTATACTGGGGTGCGGGGCCTCTGTTCCTGAACCATGCTTCGGAATCAACTGCCGCGACCTCTTCTTTCCTCTTTTTCCCAAGCACCCCTCCGGTGCCACTTTGAATAGCTTGAGTGGTGGCTTTCAACGCTGCATAACTCATGATCTTGTTGGCTTTCAAGCCTTCCTCGTTCATAGCCCCCATCTTTATCACCTCAGTGAATGACTTACCCACGGACGTCACCAGATGTCCGAAATAGGTTGGCTCCAGTGTCTATAGGAAGTAATCCACCATCTCATTCTCTATCATCGGCGGATCTACCCTCGCTGCCTGTTCCCTCCATCGGAAACCAAATTCTCTGAAACTTTCAGCGGATTTCTTCTCTAACTTTAGCAATGATAAGCGATCGGGGATTATTTCAAGATTATACTCGAACTGGCCGATGAATGCTTGAGCCAAGTCGTCCCATGTAAACCATCTGTTGGGATCCTGCCTGGTGTACCACTCTAGTGCAGACCCTCCCAAGCTCTGACCGAAGTAAGCTATCAGAATCTCATCTCGCCCTACGGCTCCTCGCATTTTACTACAAAAAACTCAAAGATGGTCTACTGGGTCACCATACCCTTCGTATAGGTCAAACTTGGGCGTTTTGAACCCGGCTGGCAACTGGACATCTGGGAATGGACATAGATCTTTGTAAGCGACACTGACCTGGTTACCTAAACCATGCATATTCCTGAAGGACTGCTCCAGGCTTTTAACTTTTCGAATAACTTCCTCATGCTCCAAACTTTTGAAATGCTTTTCCGGTTCTGCCGGGTTATCCCAGTGAGGGGTGTGTGAATGTGGTTCCGGAGCCTTAAAGGTATGCTCAGGAGAATAACAATGATTGTCATGGATTTGAAAAAGCGGCTCACTGGACGACTTTTGTAAAGTAGCAGTGGAGGTGCCACGAAAACAGGGGTGACCGGGGGAGGAGTATTTTGTCTAGCTGGTGGAACCTGGGATGTATAAAGGTTTTCCCCTCGATAATATGGATAGATCGGTGCACTTGTCAAGGGATCAATAGGCGGACGCTCTGGAGCTGGTGTAAGAGTAGGAAGGTTTGGTGATGACTATCCCCTAGCCCAGGCTAGGTGCATCTCTGTTATTTGCTGTCTCAACCGGTCCACCTCCTCTTTCATGATTTGTATCTCTGTTTTCTCCCCATCGACACTTTTGCCGGAACTAGACATGCTTGCTGGAATTGGACCTTTTGATCTAGTATGGTAAGGGTGATCGGCCAGTATACTCTGTCAAGTCAACTGCTAAACTTTTCTGGAATTGCAACAAACTTGTTAGCTTACTGAATTTAACAGGCATGTTATCGCACGTTGGATGCAATGCACCTAATCAATTAACCATTTCTACATGTATTCCTCGCATGCGTCATTCCAGCTTTTCTTTTTCTTCTTCTCTTATCCTTGAAAACTTTATTGTTATTAACCTCCCCATTTTTTCTTTTCTTTTTTAGTGGTGGTCGAATCTTATGTGGATTGCCTACGTATCACGTCCCCGCGTGAATCAGACCGAGCGTAGTTCTAATAACAAGATTGTGGCGAAATTCGGTAATTTTTATATCAAAAACCCTTACAGTTACAAAACATGTCTTACAATAATCAACAAAATAAGAGAAATGGTTGACTCGAAAAAAAAATAAAATAAAATGCCAACCAGTTTGACTCAAAATTTCGAAAATACATTTTTAATCAAAAGTCTAATGCTCTTAAATTCCTGGGGGCCCGCGAGGCATCATTCGGCCTTGCCGCGGGCCTTGGTGTGAGGTCCTCGTGTAGTCCCCTTAACTCTCTCATGATCTGATGAACATAGTCCATAACTGAAGCAAAAAGGGCGGTGCGGGGCATTTGTTCACAAGCAAAGCATTTTATGGTGACATAATGCCCGATTTCCTCAATTCTGTCCTTGATCCTGTCCCTTTCTCTGAGTAGCTGCTCTATCCGCTGGTTCTTTGCTCCTAATATATGAACATTGTTGGTGACTCGGTCTAAGAGTCTGTCCACTTGTTCTTGCAGTCGTGCCATCAAATTGTAACAACGGTCGAGGTCTTCTCTGGCATCCCGGGCTTGTTTGAAAACCCGCTCCCTGAGGGTAGCATTCGCTTCCCTTAGATTAGTGATGATCTTAGTATAATCTTTTTCCACTCGTTGTAGATAAAGTGCCTGTTGACGTGCCTCCCTTCTCCAGCTAGCGCGGATCCTCATCGTCTGGGCCTTCGACTCTTCCGATTCTTTTTGGACATCTGCGAATTGTTTTTTTAAACCCTTTATCAATTTTTCGTCTGATCGACTCCTCAACTGTCTGTCAGCATCTGTTTGCATTTGCCGGATTTGAGGTTTCAAGAAGTCATTTTCTTGTGCCAACTTCTTTTTATCTCCTTCGCTGACGGCAACTTGCATATCCTTTTCAAATTAAAGATCTTGGGCCCGTTGCTCTATCTTGCTAATCTTCGTTCTATAAGCTTCTTCCTTGGCCAACCAGTCCCATTGTTCTTGTGACGCTTCAGCAAACTCCCTGAGGTGGGGCCTTTTTGTGGGCCTTTGATGCTCCAGTTCTCTGCTATACCATGCAGGGTATTCTGACGATACTTCGCCTCGGGCTCGATCTCGCACCCGAGTGTCTATCTTCAATGTTTGACACTCACTCCAAATCTTCCGGACCAACGCTTCAGGGAACTGTCCTCCCGGTCCAATTTCAACCACATGTGGGCTGAGGTCTTCTTCTTTTGGGATTATTTGGCATCGTCCTAACTGTCTCAATACTCGACATGGGGCGTAAGGCTGGATGCTGTTAAGGCCCATTAGTAATAAATATGATTCCGTGGCCGATGCATATATGACTTCGTCCACGGGTAGCCAGCCAAATGTCCATTCTATCTTGCTGGCTGGAATCAAACGCAAGAGTCGTATCCATCCGCTAGTCCCCTCTGGCAAATCGTATCCCTCGACCCTTGTAGGGAATTCCTCTATATAGGTTTTCTCCGCTAAACCATACCTCATAAACTGCAGGCGACGGCATAAGTGCTCGATCATCCACATTTGGAGCAGTACATTGCAAGCTTCAAAGAAGACCCCTCCAGCTTTGCAAATAGTGAGTGCACGAGAGATATTTGATATTATCATGGGAGCCAAAGTACTATTGTCTTGTTTCATCAAAGTGCTGACGACCCCTGCCACATGTATGTTGATATTCCCGTCCTTTCTGGGAAATATCAACGAACCTAGGAAAGCTATCATGAAGGCGATGCGTCTATGCTCTTCCCATTTTAACTGGTTTTCTCCACTGCAGATTTTGCTTTTGTGTTTGTTGAAGCCCCCATAATGACCATATTTGTCATATAGAAATGCTAAAGTGCAGAACCCTTCTGATAAATCTGGGTTGTGTACAGTTCTGCGGATTTTTACATCCAAAAACCTATGTACTGTCACGACCCTTGGTGCAATGAGATAATGTTCCCTCATAGGAACTTTTGGTCTTCCGATATATCCGGCCAATTCTTCCAATGTTGGCGTGAGTTCAAAGTCTGAAAAGTGGAAAATATTGTGTGCCGGATCCCAGAATGAGATCATGGCTCGTATGATGTCTCCTCTCGGGGAAATATTTAGTAACCCCACTAGATTTCCCAGGTACAGCTTAACCGTGTCTTGTCCTTGCTCGCCCAAGTCGTTCCACCACATATGCAAACTTAAGGGGACCTTGTTTATGATAGCTTCGGTTGTATTCTGACTCGTGCTCATTCTGCACATTTATTAAGGTAGTTTTTAGACGAAAGAAAAATCTTGATTTGACCCAAACAAAAACTATCTTTTTTTTAAAAAAAAAACAGAACGGGCCACAGGAATTGACTAGTCAAAATATTAAGACTGATGAAAAAGTGGTCGTTGAGGCAAAGTTAAACATCCTTGCATTCCGTCATTATTTCTTCTTTCATATTCCATAAAAAATAAAAAAAAAACTTATTTTGAAAATATAGGGAAGTTGGACCTGTTAAAGGTTGCCTACGTATCTCACATCCAGTGAGAATCAAACCAGCGTAGTTCGATCAATGGACGAACTATTTAAAAACAACACTCTCTTGTTCTTTCAAGATTGAATTCGTAATAAGACAGTCCTTTATGCAAAACCCTTATTATTATTTTTTTTTTTATTTACACCTTCTTTTCTTTTTCTTTTATTATATCCTTCGACGTTTAAAAGTTGGTCAGCATGCGGGCCCAGGACAAATAAATGCAACATGCGAAATGCTCGAGGTCATACTATATCTGGTTACCTGTCCTAGATGGACCCAACCCCTGTGTTGAGTCCCCTAAGTCAAAACATGATGCAAATAATCGTCCTAATTTAGGCTCAATATCCTGATTTTTGGTGATACTAGACTGTGTACCCGAGCAGACAACTCGGATCGAGGAGGGGGCTACGTACCGGGGACCCACGGGATCGTCCGGCTTTGTAACTTATCCGGCCTCTTTTTCTTATTTTTGGTATTGACACTAACAGAAAGGGGAGTCTCAACCAGTAAGCACATCCCCGGGGGTGAGAAGAGAAGGGTTTTCGGCACAGTTTATATATACAGTTCACGTAATATCAAAGCGGTAAACATGTAGCACATTAATCAAAACATATAATGAAATCAGATATAAGCAAAAACAGCAATTTTAAATGAGCTCGAATTCTTAAACCCTGAACCGAAGTTCTGGGTTGAAAGTCCCCAGCAGAGTCGCCAGAGCTGTCACACCTCCTTTTTTCACCGCACAGATACATAAATATAAATGTGCCGATGTTTAATACTACACCCCGAGAAAGGATATAATAATCAGGGAAGGAGTTTTTCCACTTAAAGGACAGTCGGAACGGGATCAATTTATTTAATTATTCATAGTCGCCACTTGGGAAAATAATGGTGTCCCAAGTCAACGGTTTAATCCCGAATCGAGGAAATTTATGACTCTGTAATACAGTCTGCGAAACTAGAAACCTGGATAAGGAATTCTGTTAACCCGGGAGAAGGTGCTAGGCACTCCCGGATTCCGTGGTTTTAGCACGGTCGCTCAACTGCAATTTTTGTTTTTATCTGATTTCTTTATATATTTTAATTATGTCCTACTAATGTTCCGCTTTTCAATTATAGAAGAATTACGACGTCACGAAAACACATTTCGAGTCACACCGCAACCGGTACGCCTATGACTTTAACGTATTTCAGTTTCGCCGGGAGATAGATTTGGGTCACATAAATGCGCACCCGTAATTAAGAAAGTAATTTATTAAAGTCGTGCCTAAAAGAATCTATCGTGTTGTTAACTTCGGGAAAGACCGTGAAATTCACTAAACGGTCCTTCCGAGTCTAAACTTTTATAACAATTAATTTGAGGGCCCCGCAATTATGCATTTTTGTTTGACGAGGCTCGTCTCATTATTATAGGATTATGCCTAAAGTATACTATATATATATTTTACATGTTAACTTATTACTAGCCTAAAGCAATAATCCATGTTTAAAATAAAGCTATGCCATGATTACGAACAAACTCGATGTACTGTGAGCAGTCACTTTAATTTGACAGCTGATTTCATTGTCTTCGACCATATGCTTAGTGATTAACGCTTCTAGTTTACTCCTAATTTTATGACATGCCATCAGACGAGCTTAAGCATTCAACATTTCTTTTTTTTTTTATCATATTAGATTTCCTTAAATCAAAGTAGCACTAACAATTTTTTTGATTACCAATAGGTAATTCTCGAATCATTACTGATCATAAACTTAGAAACTAAATTTTCAAATCATTGCTAGACATAAAGGTAATTTTAACGATTGATATACATGCTTTACTTGAGTAACTAGTCTCATTCATATATTGAAATGACATTTAAGCTATAAACTGATATTGTTGAACTACCCTTACATTTCAACTAACTTTACTGTTTAATCATCATTGAATTCCTAATGTGAACTCATTTCAAAATTTTTAACTAACAAATTATTACTAACAGTTACTTACTAATCAAATCAAATCAATATTTACATACTAACTATAGAATTACTTGCTAACTACAGAATTAGTGTAAAAAACCTTTAAATCAGTTAGCATTCAAATGGACAGAATTAAATCAATATTTACATACAGCAAAATCATCAATTAACTAGGCTTAACCACTTTACAACTATTATACTCCTACTGTCCAGCAGCAATCACAGGATCACACAATCGTGCATCTCATTCCAGATTCAAAATCACAATTACATCAGGATCCGAATATGTACCTGGAATTTCAACAGCAAAATGTAGGGTCAAAAAGATCAGCAGGCGGTTTAATAGCTATCAGCAAACAACAAACAAATTCCCCAGAATTTGCTTTCAACAGTTGACTTAGATTCAACTGATAACCAGGCAGCAACAACCAACAAGCGATGGATGCAAATGAAGCTAGACTTAAAAACCAGAGATGAACCCACAATTAGCAAAATTTACTACACACTCGAATGGAATTGCCAAGAAAAACCTAATGGGATAGTAGGACTCAATGTATTCTATGTTTTTTCAGGGAGTCTTAGTGTGTTTTCCCTTGTTGCAAATATCTCTGTATCTCTCCAGTATGTATCCCCCAATGTATGAAGTCTATGTGTCCTTTTATAGCCTTCAAACTCAAATCACAAGACTATTTTTAATTGTTTCAGATCTGTCTAACCCCTGTTATTCTCCCTTTTCCCACTTTTTAGTTGTCTAAGTATGGTTTCAACTATTTAAAACTCTAAAGTGCAGAAAAATGGTAGAAAATCATGTTGTCGAGCAAGTCTTAATACTCTTCCCATGTGTATTGCATATTAAACTAGGACTAATTCCTGGCCTTCACTACTTTGTGTCACTGATATGGTATAATTCAACTAAAAACATGCCCTAATGATTCACATATGCTTAAAGTGGCATTCCACTAATTCTGAAGTTCTTTATATAACTAAATTTAATTCAGCTTAAGTCTCTAACAGCTATATCCAATTCCAAAGCTAACTCAGAATCCAAAATCAACCAACCAAATGAACACACAAATAGAAATCATCAAATCAAGTTTATTCAAACAGCAATGACCCACTGCCCGGGACCTCAAACAACAACTTCGTGAATTTAACGACGACATTCGTTAAATCGATCACGATGTGTGAGAATCGACAAACAGCAAATCGACTAATAATACTCGTAATTCATGGTTTTCGGACAAAAACAGAAAAAATACGAATCTAATTATTCGACGGCGCTAATCGAAGCGAATGCATAAACACATTCAAAATGAACAAAACAGAAAGAACAATTGACCAAATAAGAGGTCGGGTGAAGAAGAAGAGAGAAAATTACGATTAAACATAAAATTAAACAAACGAACACTACACCAATGTAATGAGCACATCAATAATACAGAAAGAGAAGAATGGAATACCTCCAAAGGAAAAAAAATTGAAATCGGACGGACCCGGCTCCAAAGGATTCGATTTTGCACCTTTTGAAGTAAACAGATTTTAATTGAAGTGTTTTTCAAACGAAAAGCACTCCAATTAGAGTCTGTTGCCTTCAAGTGCCGTCGACTCGGACGAAATCCCTAATTCTTGGATTCTAGGGTTCTTGAGGGTCTAGATTGGGGCTTTATTGATTCCGGTCAGATTTGAGCCGGACCAGTCTTGGTGGGGTCATGGGTGAGGTCCGGGGAGTAATTGGTGTAAATTTGAGGTGGTTTGGGGTAAAAGTTCAAGTTCCGGCGAACTTCGATCTAAGATTCGAAGCGTTTGGGAATGATTCGGGAAAAACGAAGGATGGATTCAAGGAGAAGGAGGTGAGGGGAGGAACGGGTGTAAATTTGGAGAGGTTTGGCCACCGTCCGCCGCCGTAGGCGATTTCAGGCCGGCGGAGGACGGCGGCGGGAGGCGGGACTAGGGTTGGTCTCTTGAGGGAGAGTGAACTGAAACGGGTATAAGGTTTTTTGGGGTTTTTGGGTAATTAAAATGCAAGATTTAATTTTGGCCGTTGGATCAAACTTGATCAACGGCCTAGATTATTCTCTCAAGGGTAAACGACGTCATTGGTTGAGCCGGGGACTGGGCAGGTTTGGGAAATTAATTGATTAATCTGGGCCGTTAGATAATGAAAATCCAACGGCCAAGATTAAATTTTGGGGCGATTATCGTGGTCCGTTGGATTAGTGATGATCGATGGCCTGGATCAATTAAGATGGGGAGATGAGGCTGGACCGGGTTAGGGCATATACAGGGTCAGGGAATTTGGGCTCGACTGTTTTGGCCCAGTTCCGATTTTTTTGTTCCTTTATCTTATTTTGTTTCTTTTCTCTTTTAAAAAAAAATCTTTTAGTTCAAAATCAATAACTAAAAAAAATCCTAAAAGTCTTAAATTAACTTATAGAAATAAATCAACTTATAAAAATACGAGTTAAATCGTTATAACAATTAACACACAACTAAATAACAATTAAAGATAAAATCACACAATTAGGCTTTAAATGCAAAAAATACATATTTTTGTAACCTTCCGTTTTTTTTGTCAAATAAACTTAATTACTTTTAATGGTAAATTAAATCCTAAGAATGCAAACACAATATATTTTTGTATTTTTCTTGATTTAAACAAACAAACACGCTTAGACAAATACAAACAATTATCCAAAAATGCCACGAAAAATCTAAAAATAGCACACCACGAAAGATTATTTTATTTTGAATTTTTGGGAGTAATTCTCATATATGGCAAAAATCACGTGCTCACAATTATTACTAGTGCTTTTATGAGCATGCCCATTCTTCATATCGTATGGCTACTAATTCTCTTTTTTTGTTGGTAGTATGATGAACACACGACAATTGTTAATTTACTTCGCTTCATGTTATCAGTTTTCTAAAGTTTTATATACCCCTTAAAAATATTTACTTTGTTTTTATCCTTTTATCTATTTTAAATGTATCATTTATCTAATAGTACACTAATTAAAACGGATAAATGAAGAAAAAGAGCAACAAACTTTTTTTTTTTCCAAAACATCAACAACCCGAGTTTGACCACACGATCAATATTTCAATTGAAAAGGTACTCCCCTCCGTTCTCTTTTACTTGTCCTATATACTGACTAGCCATTTCTCTGAGACATTATTTATTAAGAGCTTATTTTACTAAATTGTTCGTATTAATTATTATTATTATTAAAGTTATAATTTCAATAAATCTTTTTTTGATTTGTTAAAATAGATAAATAAAATAAATTATTTTATTATAAGGAACCGGTAAAAGAGAACGAAGGAAGTAATATTCTTGCCATCCGAAAAATATTGATAATTTTTCACTTAATCTCTCGTAAAAACTTTTACCAACAGAATATCAAGTAATTTTAATGGATGTCTCTTATTGATAGTGACCCAATATTGCAACTCGCACATCACAATCAACAACTAAACTATGTTATGGACCATTGAACATGAAAAAAATTTTCTAAAAACAAGATATAAAATAAAATATTTCATTACTTTAATTTGATTCACTATCTTTTTCTTTTTGGTTCCACAAAGGGAGAAATCTAATGTCATTGTATTACATCATCACAGGGAAAACAAAATATTATGTCTCCTCCATTTCACAACAAGTGAATTGCCCTATAAGACATCACTTTCAATATTCGTGGCCCAATAATTCTCCACACAAAATGGAGGTAATCATATGATTAGCTTTCACACTAACCATTGGAAGGATTTAATGGCAAATTTGAATTTCTAAAGTTCAAATCATCTCACTCCTAATATGGACAAATTATTTTTGGCAAAATACCTTAGTACCCCCTAAACTATTTAAGAATTATTACTTTCCCCTAAACTATCTCTGGGTCGAATTACGCCCCTCAACTTGGCCTTTTGAGAATAATTACCCCTAAATGCTTATGTGGCAAAAAATGTGGGTACACTCACTTGCCATGTGGATTTTTCTGTCCATGTGGCATTTTCGTGAATTTTTTTTTCTTTTTAAGAATATTATTTTTTAGATAATTTTTTTAAATACAATTTATAATAAAGGTGGACAGAACGACATTAGTTATGCTAAATATTTTTATTTATACAAAAATAATAAAATTTTAGTTAATCTTTTTTTGAATATTACTTGAAAATAAAAATTTATACAATTGAAATAAATAGTCAAGACATCTAAAAAGTTTTAAAAATACATAGTTGAAATAAATAATCATTGAATCAAAGAAGAAATAAAAAGAGTGTACAATTGCACTTGTAATTTCTTGTAATTGTATACTCTTTTTATTTATTCTTTTGCGATGTGCAATGACTATTTATTTCAACTGTGTATTTTTACTTTTTTTTAGGTAAAATCCGTAAAACAAAATTGGAGCACTGTAATTTAGAGATATATAAAATATTATAGCCAAAATAATTAATTTCAAACTATATTTTATAAATTTTTAGATGCATTGACTATTTATTTTAATTGTATAAATCTTTATTTTCAGGTCAAATTCAAAAAAAGATTAACTAAAATTTTATTATTTTTGAACAATAAAAATATTTAGCCTAACTAATGTCGTTCTATCCAAATTTTATTATAAATTGTATTCGAAAAAGATTATTTAAAAAATAATATTCTTAAAAAGATAAAAATTCTTTTTTATATTTTACGAAAATGCCACATGGACAGAAAAATCAACATGACAGGTGAGTGTACCCACACTTTTTGCCACATAAGCATTTAGGGGGTAATTATTCTCAAAAGGCTAAGTTGAGGGGGGTAATTCGAACCAGAGATAGTTTAGGGAGGAAAGTAATAATTCTCAAATAGTTTAGGGGGTACTAAGGTATTTTGCAACTATTTTTCTACATGTCTCTTGTTTAACTTTAATTCACCAGGATTCATCTTGAATTAATAAATTTTGTTTGAGATTAATGATATGTATTTTCAATGAGAATTCATATAATCGATTCTAAATTGGATTGTTGTGTTCTTTTACCGGAAGTGGCCCCTTCCGGATCTTTTCTTCCTTTTCTACTTACTTTTTAATACCCACTATCCCTTAGAAAAAACATATCGTCTTCAATAAAAGAGAATAACTTTTTGATAGATCGATTAATGTGATATTCAAAAAGTCATCACTTATTTTAGAAACAAATTCAGTATTTTGGGGCCTAAAAATCTTCTTATTACCTTACATCGATTTGCGTGCACAATTCGGACACTTAGCCGGAAAGCTATTATATGAAAATCAGTAAACAATAATAAATTTTGCGTATAAAATGAATTTAAGTTGACTTCAGTCAACATTTTGAAAAAGCGAACCCGTGTTCCGACGATCCCGGGAAGTCCGTAGGAAAATATAGGACTTAGGCGTATACCCGGAATCTAATTCCGATGTCTCAAGCCCGAGAAATAAATTTTTTAAGGAAATTATTTTATGAAATTATTTGAGAGTTTTAGAACTGAAATATGATTAAAACTTAATATCGGGCCCGTATTTTGATTCCGACATCCGGTACAAGTCTTATATGTGATTTAAGATACCTGTGAAATTAGGTAAGAAACGGACTTGAAACGATGTGAATCGGATCGTTTATGAGAAAATTGGCAAATTTGAAGTTACTAAGAAATTTCATGATTTTGATGTTAAATTTACAGTTGTTGATGTTATTTTAGTGATTTTGAATGCACAAGAAAGTCTGTATGGTATTTTTAGGTTGGTGTGCATGTTTGGTTTGCAGTCCCAATGGCTCGGGTGAGTTTTGGATAGGCCACAAAGTGGATTTTGAACTTGAGGAGTTGTAGTCTTCAGTTGTTTCAATGCAGTCCTGCAGACATCACATCTGTGAAGCCTGGCTCGCAAATGCGAGGGCCACATCGCAAATGCGAAAGTAGCCCAGGCCAGCATCCCTCGCAAATGCGATGCTTCCCCCTCTTAGCCAATTGTCGCAAATGCGATGCGACATAGTGTTCGCAATTCCCAACTCGCAAATGCGAGTATATGCTTGCAATTCCCAACATAGCAGAAGTCTGGGTTTGCAATTCCCATATCAGCAACGTGCAAATTTATAACTTAGCCGAAAATCAATTATTTTTCACATCTTTTCAAAATATAAACTCCCTAGGGCAATTTTTTAAGAATAACTCTTCTTCCAAATCGATTGTAAGTTAATTTTAACTCGTTTCCTTCAATCATTAACATCCTTTAACATGATTCAACTCAAAATCAATGATTTTTATGGAAAATTCGGGTCGTGACAAATTTTTATTACCGTTGCAGGTGCGCGACCCGCTCCCATTTCACCTATTACCGTTGCAAGCGTGCAACCCGCTCCCATTTCACTTATTACCGTTGCATATGAATTAATTGTACATGTTCTTTGGTAGTCTTGTCCTAGCCTCATCACTACTTTGTTGAGGTTAGGCTAGGCACTTACCAACACATGGGTTTGATTGTGTTGATACTACACTCTGCACTCTTTTGTGCAGATCCCAACGCTGCAGACTTCAGAACGCAGTGATGTTTCATCTTCTTGCTTATCAGGCGATCCGAGGTAGTCATGCAGACGTCCGCAGGCCTTGGCGTCTTCCTCTACCTATTTTCCTGCTTCTCTTATGTAGTTCTAGAGACAATATTTTGTTATTTCTTCCGGACCTTTATTTGTAGTACTATTAGATAGTCTGTGAAGTTGTGACACCAAATCTTGGATAGTTTTGTTAAGGAACTTTATTAGCAGTATTTGTCGGTTTGAAATTTATTCTTCTGCTTGTTAAATTATGTCGTTATTAATTGTTGGTTCTAAGTCGTTAAAGAAATTAAAAAAGGAAAGCAGGTCAATTAGTTCAGTTGGTTGGTTTGCCTAGCTCTCACTAGTAGACGTTATTGCGATTTCCAATGGTGAGAAATTTGGGTCGTGACAATTAATTAGCAACAAAGGCCAACGAATGATCGAAAACGATAGGCGTTTTCTGGTCTACCAGCTAAATAAAAAATGAAATTCATATAATTGATCCTAAGTTATTTGGATATTTTTTTCCAGAGTTATGATTTTATTGCCACTTGTGAGAAGGTTAAATTTGAGAAGGAGACTATAGCAATTCCTTCTTTACAAAATGTGTGTTTGCTAAGTGTAGTTAGTGATGTGAGGTCAACCTAACTAGTTTTCGAGTTTGTACCTGAGTTATTTGAAATTGAGCAATTTTACCGTCAACTATATTTTTGTTTATTTTTACCCTGCAATTAATAAAAGGTTTCAATGATCCAGTATTCCAACGAGCGGCTTAACAACAACTACCCAGTATGTTCCCACAAAGTGGGGTCTGGGGAGGGTAATACGTACAGAGGCCTTACCCCTACCCGAAAGGGTAGAGAGGCTGTTTCCGGCCGACCCTCGGCTCCAGAAAAAGAGAGAGAAAATCAACAAACAAAACAAAACAAAACAATGTTAGTAAATCCGGGATAAATCAAATAAATAATTATCTAAACATAAAACCGAAAGTACAATGACATGCAATAATACCAATCGGTTACTACCATAAGAGGCACAATACAATACATTAATTAACTATAGAGATCGCTACCAAACCCCACTCGGCCCCTAACAGAAGTACTAAGAATTCTAGAAGGCCCTACCCTACAACCCTAATACTAGACCTCCAAACTTTCCTATCAAGGGTCATGTCCTCGGAAATCCCCATTCTAGCCATATCCTGCCTAATCACCTCACCCCAATACCTCTTAGGCCTCCCTCTCCCTCGACTCGCGCCAACCACCGCCAGTCGCTCACAACTCCTCACCGGTGCATCAGGGCTTCTCCTCCGCACATGCCCAAACCACCTGAGTCTCGCTTCTCGCATCTTCTCATCCACCGGGGCCACCCCCACCTTCTCCCGAATAACTTCATTCTTAATCTTATCTAATCTGGTGAGCCCGCACATCCACCTGAGCATCCTCATCTCCGCAACTCTCATTCTCTGGACATGAGAGTTCTTCACAGGCCAGCACTCCACGCCATACAACATGGCAGGTCTAACCACCGCTCTATAAAACTTCCCCTTGAGTTTCTGTGGAACTTTCTTGTCACACAAGACTCCTGATGCGAGCCTCCACTTCAACCACCCCGCTCCTATACGGTGAGTGACATCCCCGTCAATCTCTCCGTCCCTTTGAATCACTGATCCAAGATATCTGAAACTGTCCCTCTTGGCTATGACCTGAGATCCCAGCTTCACGTCCCACCCTACTTCGCTCGACTCGGCGCTAAACTTGCACTCTAGATATTCTGTCTTAGACCTGCTTAGTTTAAAACCCTTAGACTCGAGGGTCTGTCTCCAGGCCTCCAACCTCGCATTAACACCAGCCCTCGTCTCGTCTATCAAGACAATGTCGTCAGCAAAGAGCATACACCATGGCACATCCCCTTGAATATGGCGAGTTAGAGCATCCATTACCAAGGCAAATAAGAGAGGGCTTAGCGCAGATCCTTGATGTAGCCCCACAACCACCGGAAAATGGTCCGAGTCGCCACCCACCGTCCTAACCCTAGTCTTGGCTCCATCATACATGTCTTTGATCACTATGATGTAGGCTTCTGGCACGCTCTTCGCCTCCAAGCATCTCCACAGAACCTCTCTAGGGACCTTATCGTACGCCTTCTCCAAGTCGATAAACACCATATGCAGGTCCTTCCTCTTATCCCTGAACAGTTCCACCACCCTCCTCACAAGGTGGATAGCTTCTGTAGTAGAGCGACCCGGCATGAAACCAAACTGGTTCACGGATATAGATGACATCTCCCTCACCCTCGCCTCGATCACCCTCTCCCAGACCTTCATGGTGTGACTTATTAATTTGATACCCCTATAGTTGTTGCAACACCGGATATCCCCTTTGTTTTTGTACAAGGGAACCACTGTACTCCATCTCCACTCCTCCGGCATCCTCTTGGTCCTAAAGATCACGTTGAACAACTTGGACAACCACTCCACTCCTGACCTACCCATGCATTTCCAAAACTCCACCGGAATTTCGTCTGGCCCAGTCGCTCGACCCCTACTCATCCTACGCAACGCCCTCAAGACCTCCTCCTCCTTAATGCGCCTGCAGTGCCCGAGGTCTCTAGGACACTCTGAATGCCCCAGCTCCCCTAGCTCTAAGACTCGATCCCCCTCTTCGTTAAGCAGGTCTCGAAAGTATTCCCGCCATCTCCGCTTGACTTGCGACTCCCCCGTCAGAACCCTACCATCCTCGTCCTTGATGCACCTAACTTGGTCTAGATCCCGCGCCTTCCTCTCCTTCACCTTAGCCAACCGGAATAACTTTCTGTCCCCGCCTTTCTCCCCCAATTCCTCGTACATGCGCCCAAACGCTGCATTTTTAGCTTCCGTGACCGCCAGTTTCGCTTCCTTCCTCGCCACCTTGTAGTTCTCCTTGTTCGCTCTCCTTTCTTCTTCGCTTGAGCTCCCTGAAAACTTAGCAAACGCCGCCTTCTTCGCCTCCACTTTTCCTCGGACTACTTCATTCCACCACCAGTCACCTTGGTGCCTGCCTGAATAGCCCTTGGCCACCCCAAGCACATCTCGCGCAGCCTCCCTAACCAAGTTCGCCGTCACTGACCACATTGCGTCCGCTTCCCCAGAGCTACTCCAAGCTCCCCCATCAACTAGCTTCCTCTCCAGCTCCTGGGCTTTCTCCTTAGTCAAAGTTCCCCATCTAATCCGCGGTCGGCCCCGAGAACCCCTCCACTTCCTCTTCACCCAGAGACCTACATCCATCACTAGGAGTCTATGAAGAGTTGAAAGAGACTCTCCCGGAATAACCTTGCAATCCTTGCACAACCCTCTATCGCTCCTTCTGAGGAGGAGGTAATCAATCCGAGTCCTCGCCGTGGAACTTTTGAAAGTAACCAAATGCTCCTCCCTCTTCTGAAATGACGAGTTCGCGATCAATAGCTCCGAAGCCCTAGCGAAATCAAGCAGCGAAGTGCCCCCTCCGTTCCTAACCCCAAAGCCAAAGCCGCCATGCACCTCACCGTAACCACCAGCCGCCGCCCCAATATGACCATTAAAGTCCCCTCCGATAACTAACTTCTCAGATTGGGGAATACTACTCACCAACTCATCCAAGCCCTCCCAAAAACGCCTTTTAACCTCCTCAGCTAGGCCTGCATGCGGCGCGTAAGCGCTAATGACATTGAGAACACTACCGCCAATAACCGGTTTAATAGACATTAACCTATCATCCACTCGCCTAACCTCAACCACGGACTCCCTAAGATTCCTATCTACCAAGATACCTACTCCATTCTTACCCCTCTCGACCCCAGAGTACCACAACTTAAACTCATCTGCATCCCTCGCCTTCGTCCCTTTCCACCTAGTTTCCTACACACATGCTATGTTGACCCTCCTCTTCTGGAGAATCTTTGCCAACTCAATGGACTTACCCGTTAGTGTGCCTACGTTCCACGACCCGATCCTCAATCTCTGAGCGTCCTTTAACCTCTCCCCACCCAAACCTCCCGCCCTACCCACAGGACCGCTCCCCGCCCCCCTGCTCACCTCCACCCCCACCCCCCGAGGACATGACCTTACAGTACCATCCTCCGCCGCGGCCACTATCCCTCCAACAGACTACGGTAAAAGAGACGAACTTTAATAGAATTACGCAAAAGGATGCTTGCTAGATAACGATAGAGTAAACCACACACAAGATGCTAGTTAAAATACGTAAAAGGACGTACAGAATAAACAAGAGATCGGGAGGTACCAACTCCCGGTGGAAAAACCTGAAAGTAAGCTTTGATGCGCCCGGGTCAACTGCCGCCAAACCTACTCGTTTTGGCCGATGTAGCTTTGCTCCTCGCTTCCAAATGCCAAAAGCTCGCCTCGTCCCGCCGCCTCTAGTACCTGCAAATCACACACAAAAAAGGGGAAAGGGGTGGGGGGTGGGGGGGACAAGAGAGGGAGTCGGAAGAGAGAGAGAAGTGGGTGGACTTACGGAGGAAGTCGCTGGAGATGGGTGGACTTACCAGAGACACACTTATCCGCTTTCGCAAAAATAAACAGGAAATATGTAAATATGTAAATAAATCAATGTCAATATCTTGGAACAATACCTGGCGAGCTAACCTTCGATAAGCAGCCTTAATATCTTTACTGCTAGCAGATTTTGGGACCCCAAGAGTGGAGTAATAATCAGCGGCAGCAACCACTACCAATCTTCCAAAGCGTCGTGCGGAAATCTTCTTACCAGATGCTAGCCGGAAAGAGGTCGCCGGAGTTGCGGTCTCCGGGATGGGGGGGATGCCGGTGGTGGGAGGAGGTGGGGGAGAGAGAGGGGGAGAGGGGTGGAGATGTTACCGTTGATTGCAGGGGTAAAGAGAAAAGAGCCGTTGTCGGAGATAGCTGCAAAACCTAGCCAACTATTCTCCAACGAGCGGCTTAATAGATCCAAAAGTGTAATAAATGACAAAGTTATTCAATTTCCGGTACATTTACATCGGACTATATTTTCTTTTTCTTTTTTTTTACCAGGAAGATCCACACAAAAAATAACAGAGTAAATCTAATTATTGAGTCTTGCCATTTTAAATTATAATAAATTGTAGGTAAACTGATAGTAGTGGATAAGAAAATTAAGTAGACAACAATATAGGTTAAAATTTCTCTGCTAATACGAAAGACGATCCATTTTGGATTTTTCGCGCCCTTAAAAAATAATAATTAGAGTATGTATTTTATTATTTAACCCTTAATAATAATAGCATTTCGAAAGATCTTAGGAAATAATTTGGGGAACAGATAGCTAATGGTAAAGATAAAATAATAAAAATAAAATTATCTTTCTTTTGATTTAGTATAGTGGACAAATAAAAGTAAAAATATATTTTTGTATAGTGGACAAGTAAAAATAGACAGATAGAGTATAATATTTCCTCTCACTTGCTCGTTATAACATTTTTGTATCTATTTTCATAGTTGAAGTCAGAATTTAAAGTATATGAACTTTAAATTTGCCACAAAATTCATATCTCGTTTAGTTATTCGGTTTTTAATTAAATATTTACACATATTCAATAAGATTTTAACATAAAAACAAAATCTAAGCAAAATTATTGGAATTTGTCGGAACACATAAGCAATACTCTATCTCTATCCCTGCTTTCTGACTACTTCCTTCTCCATTTATCTTCATTGTTTAGTAATGCTTATAATTTTTAGAGATTATTGCTTTCTGACTAGTCACACTCAATTAATTATGTCTTCACTTTAATTAATAAGTATTCCTAGATCTCGGTCATTTTTTATTATTTGTGTAAACTAATAAGACTCTTCAGCTAACTTGTACTACTTTACTTCTTTCAAAGGGATAAATCTCTATTATTTCCTAAAAGTTTAATTTGACTTTGGGTTACCAATTTTTAATTTTATGTAGAGCAGTTAATATGGGCGGTGCCGGCTAGCCCAGCCCAGCCCACGTGGACTTTAGTAATTGACGGGCTGAGCTGGGCTAGCACACTATTTTGATGGGCCTTATAATAGTCAGTTCACCCCGACCATATTGGGCTGCGGGCTCTCATGGGTGACGGCCCATTATTTTTTAAAATGTAATTTTATATTTTTTCTTTAAGTTCTAGCTTTAAAAAAAATATTTAAAAGCTAAAAAAATCTTTTTGAAAAAGTTTTAGAAAACTTATTACTTATATTGTTCGAATATATCATAATAAACACTAAAAAGTAAAAGGCAAGACTATATTTCATTCAATAAAAGTCAAAACAAACTATTCAAAAGAACGTCCATGACCCTTAATGTCATCAATCACATTTGAATCCGTTTTTGAGAAAGTTGTCTTAACATCTTCACTTTCACTTACATTTAGAATTTATATGTAATATTAGTTAGTTAAATATTAAAAATAATTAAATTTTTAAAATTATTTAACGTTTTAAGACCTTGATCTTTTGCTTGGAATACTCTTTTGAAAATTTTTATGTCATATAATTTTAATTTTATATTTTAAATACATATTTTTTATAAGACCCACGGGCCGGTCCAGCCCGACCTCAGTCAAGCCTCACGGGCCATAAGCTTTTTCGGGCCGGGCTTAAAAGTCTCGTTCATAAATGGGCTCCAATAATTCTAGTCCAGCTCTGCCAAATTATGAACCGGGTTAGGCTGGCCCAACGGGCCAAACTCATATTGACGACTCTAATTTCGTAATTTTAGAGATGGCGAAGGGGCTTATAGGTATTTAGATGATATTCACTTAACATTGAAAGAAAATATTTTTGAGACAATATTTTCTACTCACTTATTCTTTCCGGTTCAAAATAAGTAATTTTTTAGATGTTTTCACACAGATTTAGAAATCTACCTTTTAGCATTAATTAGCAATTGAATTGACCATATTAACCTTTACTATCTCACAGAAACACTCATAACACACATTCCAACATTATTTACTCCAAGGACAATATAGGGAAAAAATAATTACTTCATTCTTGAAATCTGAAAAAATCTCTTATTTTGAAGAAAAAAAAAAGGTAAAAATCTGTTATTTTGGACCGGAGGGAGTATTAAACATTATAAATAAATAAATAAAACTTCCACTTATTTTCTACGAAATTAGAAGAGAAGAGTCTGATTACTATAGAAATTCGCACACTTTGACTACAAAAACCTACAGCCTAACTTTTCTTCTCCTTTTTTTTTTTTTTTGTTCTGGTTTTAAATAAATTAATTAATAACGTGTTTTGCGTGTGGAAAAAATTGGTGGCAATTATTTGTTAGGTTCAGATTTTTTTTAAATCAATTTTATAATGCAATTAAATTTACCACGGTTAGCATTCCTCTCGCTGCCACTTCTAAATTCTTCCTTTACATTCTGTTTTTTATTATTAGATATTAAGTATGATTTTTGAGGGAGGATTATTTATTTTATTTATCTAACTAAATTCTTTTTTTTCTTTTGGAGATAAACAAGTTGCTGCAAAACTATGACATATTGATCATTGTTTTGGAAGTTCTCTCTCATTTAATAAAACACAAAAATCCACGTGTACCAGTGTTAACAAAAGTCTAATTTTTTTAAGTGAAAATAAGGTACTAAATTAATGTCCCGAACTTTCTGGTAAGTTGGTATGAACCGACAATAAAATAAAAAATATCTAGACCTAAAATATCTCCAAAAAAAAATTAAGAAAAAAGTCTTTTGTTTCACCACGTTTTTCCTCTTGAGAAGAATCTGGAATGGTATGTTTTGTTAAATATTATTTTATAAACAAATAAATTTATAATAAGTATTATTGTAATTAATAAGTTACTTGATAAAAATAATAACTAATTATGTAATATACATTAAATTAATCTTATCAGGCTGATCTACTTATGACTTCATCATACTTAAATAGCTTTGGCTTAGACATATATATACAAAATTCATCATTACAAATAATGAATTTTAAACTGATTAAATTAGATAGAATATAATAGAATTCTGAACGTCAAAATCCCATATGCTAAATTTTGTGATTAGTAATACTAACATGTTTCTCTTTTACACGTCCCTTAATAGAATATTTTTAACTCTTATATTCTTATTCAATATTCTTCACTTTAAGGTTTTCTATGTAGTCAATATGTTCACTTTCAAAAATATTTAATACTAAGTGTAAAATAAAAAAAAGTATTATTTTTCGGTCCATGATAAGTAATCTTTTGGTCTTTTTATTTGGTTCAAAATAAGCATCTTTTTTATATATAATCAAGAATGGACTAACTTTAATTTTTTAAATTTGCCCTTATTTACATATCCAATTGTATCGAGTGAATAATATATCTCCAAATGATCAACTCGGCAATTTCATAAACTCTCGAAATATGTACAAAGAGATCAAATATAGGATCTCTGAAATTCCATAAAACTCTTGGAATATTCCGATCGAAGACATGTCAAATATATCTTGCTCAAAGTTCTAGCAACATTCAAGATCCAATTGAGAGTTGTTACATGCTTCTTGATTACAAACACATCAAGAAGATGCATATCATCTTACATTCGAAAAATACGGCGTTAAGACCCTTGAATTACAGATAGCAAGTCGGAGGAAAGAATCAAGGGATAAACAGAGTTGTAACCCGCAATATTTATCAGTCACATCCCTTTTCTTAAAAAAATAAATAATATACAAATTTTAATTAAGGATATTTTAGTCAATATACTTTTTTTTTCTATTTTCTTCAAGGATATACCAAAGATCAAGATGTCGCTTATTATGCACCGAATAAAATAATTAAATATACATTAGTTTTTCTAAAATGATAATTATTTTAGACCAAATATAGTTAATAAGCATGACAATTAATATAGGCCGGAGGAGCTATAACTTAAATCCAAAATTAATTTTATTATACTATACTAAAAAAAAATCTTAATTAAGTACAACTCTCCCTTCACTTATATTTAAATTAAATTAAAATAGGTTTTCACTTTTGGGAGTAAATTGCAATATGCAACCTATTCTTTGAAGAAACCTATAATCACATATTCCCAAGAATCTTCTCTTTCAATCACAAATTCCACACTGTATTCTCTCTTCCTCTACTTTCCTCCCTTTCAACTTCCAACAACTTGCTCAACATAAATAAAGTGATAATAAAACAACCCATTCTTCTTCTTGGTCTAAATATTCCATCTTTCTATACTTTTTTTAATTGTTTTTCCCCATTAAATTGTGTTAAAACTAAGTGACATGTGCATTCAAGACTCAGAACAAGTGAATGAGGGTATGGAGAATTTGGACATTTCAAAGACTGATAACAATTTCAAGAACCAATCTTTGCTTACTGGAGCTGAATTACAACATACCCAGATTGAGAATTATGAAAAAATTACAACTTCTAGCCATTCTGTGATGAGAAACTCATTCCCAGTAAGGATTTTCTTTTTCTTTTTTAATTGTAATTTTTGCTTATACCTATTATTTTTCCAGTTTTTAGGTAGTATAAATTGTATTCTAATTGGTATTAGGAGTTTTTAGTTTCATAAATGTTGGTTTAATTTGAAGTTTGGGTTATACTGTTTAAAGATTTGATTTTTATGGTGTTATATTTGCTTATACCTATTAATTTACCCCCCCCCCCCCAAAGTTTTTTTAGCTAGTATTGATTATATTCTTTTTTGGGTTATTGAGGAGTAGATTTTATTGTGATATATGTTGGTTAATTTGGACTTTTGTTGATACTGTTTAAAGATTTGATTTTTATGGGGTACTTACTATGCCTTAGGACAGTACTATAGGCTATTGGTCCGTTTTCATTTTATGTTCAACAACTGTTGGATCCATATTTTGAACTTGGTGTGATTAATCTTTGAGTTCTTACTATTAAACCCGTTGCACTTTCGTAATTATGTGGTCAAAATTTAGTATTTGTTGATATTTTTGTAATTAAATACTGGGTTTAGTTGAACGTCGTAAACTAGGCTGCATCCACTTCTCTGTGTGTATGTGTGTGTTTGTTTTTACAACTGTCTTCTGTTAGATGGTCAAATTATGAATAATTGGTGTTTTATGTTTTTTAATTTAGATGTCCAAAAAAATCCTTTCTTTTGGTGATGAAACTTGCTGGATAAATTAGTAGATTGACTTTTGTAACTTTTACATCTGAGCTACAGTGAACCTAAATTTCATGTACATGTTTCTTCTGAAAAATCAATTTCAAGATATGTTTCGTATGGTCAGTGGCGGAGACACCTTATCAAAAGGGGTGTCAACTGACACCCCTTCGTCCGGAAAATTATACGGTTTAGCTCTTATATATTATCATAGGTTGACTCGCCTTGACTTCGTCGTGTTTTTACTTCTTTATGTTTTGACTCTCCTTAGTAAACCTGGTTCAGCCACTGTGAGAATCGTTTCATTTGCTGACATACGTAGTGAATGATTTAGTGTTTGCATTAGCATTGATTTGGTGGTTCTGTTTCATAATCATGCTGTACGGTCCTGATGCATATCTTCCTAAACAGTGAATTTTCACTGAAATTCACTTCTATTGTCATATCTAAGCTCATTGTTGCTTGCATAGGAATTATTTCTTCGCCTTATAATTATTTTCTTTCCTTTTCTGCAGCTGGAAAGTATTTCGGAAGACACAACTATTGCGGATCGGAAACAGATACTCTTTAATAACTTCTTTCCGACCCTTAGGTCTGGAGATTGGTCCGACATTGGAGGTCGCATTGACATGGAAGACACTCACATCTGTATTGCGGACCTAGCTAAGAATTTTGGCCATAATATACTTGGTGAGGAAGCTATTTCTTTTTATGGAGTAAGTTCTTTAACCTCATTGGACAATACATATATCGTTCTTGACTATACTCAATTTACTTGTAGACCGAATTTAACTCACAGTGAAGTTTAGTATAGCTCTTTCTCAGTAAACATGGGAAGTATGCCGACATGTGTAGGAGCCATCTATTTTATAGGGCAAGCCTAGACGATTTCTGTGGATCTTGAAAATTTGCCAAATTGCCAGCACTTTTACTGCTTCCTCCAACCAAAGGTAGAGAGTCTTCTGTGCAAGACTAAAAAATGAAAATAGATGTGCGGTAGCAAAGCTGGATATTTCCGAATTTGAAATGTTTCAATGTGAATTTGGTATCATCTCCATTTTTCTGGAATCATGTGATACAGGCTAAAGAAAGAAGAGTAAAATAGAATAACACTCGAGAGCAACACAAACTAGAGAAGTGCTCTGATCGTCAGAGTTGTGAGATGCTCACATCTCTTCAGCATATAGGTGCTTCCTTCATGCTTTTGCCAAACAGGAGAACAGCCATAGCTGCTTATCAAAGTATGAAAAGCGTAGGTGACAACTTATTTTTAGAGCTCCCCAAACTAGTTTTATATCAGATAATGACATTATAAGGAACCGCAAAAGAACTGAAGAGACCACCTCTCTCCAAAGTTGAAGCATAATACTTCCCTTAAAATTTTGGGAGTCTTGTAAATGTACCTATTGAACAGCAGTAGGTAGAGCAGCACTAATTCAACTAATTCCATCCGAAATGCGTATCTTATTTCCTACTTAGGACCATGCCTATGAAGAGGATTTTTTTGTTCTGTTTTGATTTGGGGAGGGGGAGCAGAGCGAGAGAGGGAAAGAGGTTAAAAGCCATGTTGTCTATACTTGGGAGTTTCTTCTACTTGATATTCTTATATCTTAGATGTCTAATGCGAACGGTTCTAATGACAGGTCTTTGATGGACATGGTGGGAAGGGAGCATCACAATTTGTTCGTGACTACTTACCAAGGATCATTGTTGAAGATGCTGATTTTCCATTGGAACTTGAGAAAGTGGTCACAAGATCTTTCGTAGAGACAGATGCTGCCTTTGCCAAGTCATGCTCTCTTGATTCAGCCTTGTCCTCAGGCACTACTGCACTCACCGCAATGATATTTGGAAGGTTATTTATTCCTGTGCTTAATCCGTTTTCTCTTGTTTTTTTTCTTTCCATTCACTATCTTCTTCTTATGTGTTAGATTTATGTCAATTGGGAAATGACAGGTTTTTGTTATTCGCTTATTCCCAGCTAAGTAGTGATTTATACCGGAAGAATAATACGTCGTTCAGCAAGGGGGTGTCATTAATTTTATTGAAATATCAAATCGTGGTTAACACTTATTAAGCTGACATTTCAGATGCATCTTTCTTTGACTAGTGTACTGTTTTGGTTGATATCATTGTTTGCCCTTGTGCAATTATCTCATTAAGCTACATTCAGAAATCTATGTTCTAAAATTGGCTGCTAGTATCAATTCTCTATACTGATATGTTGTCTTATGAACAGATCATTGCTTGTCGCAAATGCTGGTGATTGTCGAGCAGTTGTATCCCGGCGTGGACTGGCTATAGAAATGTCAAAGGATCACAGACCTTGTTGTATTAGTGAAAGAACTCGTATAGAGTCTGTGGGTGGATTTGTTGATGATGGCTACTTGAATGGACAGCTAGGCGTGAGCCGTGCATTAGGTAACTGGCACATTAAAGGACTGAAGGAGGTAGAAAAGGGTGGGCCGTTGAGCGCTGAGCCTGAACTGAAACTGCTGACATTGACAAAGGAAGACGAGTTCTTGATTATCGGTAGTGATGGAATATGGGATGTTTTCAGAAGCCAAAATGCAGTGGATTTTGCTCGTCGGAGACTGCAAGAGCATAACAATGTGAAGTTATGCTGCAAGGAAATAGTAGACGAGGCCAAAAAGCGCGGTGCAATAGACAACTTAACGGTAGTCATTGTTTGTTTTCACTCTGAGCCTCCACCTCCAGTTGTTTTTCAAAGATCAAGAATAAGGAAAAGTATTTCTGCGGAGGGGCTTGAGAATCTAAGATCTTTGCTTGAAAGCTAGAGCTGCAGTTTACTATATCAATTTTTTTGCTGCCTGCTGCATATCCACTTAAACAACAGCGATAATGAAGATTAATTGGTTACTTCTGGACAACTTTGTAAATACATTAGAGGTAAACTTATTTTCTTCCTTGTAATTCTCCCATTAGTCCAAGTGCAAGATGAAATAAAGCTCAAGGGAGACAAGCAAATTATGGAGCCAAATTTTTGTACATAAATTAATCTATTCTTCAATTGTTTGGTTCCCCGACTAAAGGGAACTCAACTGAATCTCACCTTGTGAGACAAAATTGATTGTTGGTTATGTTCCAACCTTTCTGGTGTCATAGCAAAGTTTGTGTAATGCTGCATTTCTTGGTTGTGAATGTGTTAAAGAGTTCTAAATCTTTATGCATGTGCCTCCATAAGAGTGTACTTTAGGCTCGCTTTGCTTTTTCAAGCTACCCTTTGTTTCAAACAATAGCACTAACGAGCAGAGGCGGACTCGGGATTTTAACGTGATGGGGGCACCCCAGGGATTTAGTATTCAGTAAGTGATTTGAATTAAGTATTTTCAAGGTATACACATATACATACAACAGGTATGCTAAGGCATCTTTGGCTTAATTTGACAATGTAGTTTCTGCTGAATTGATACCTGTAAAGTGCCATAATTATAAATTTTACATCTGCCACAAAGATCTAATATGGAGTTGGCACATATAAAACATTAAATAAAACCCATTATTTGGACATTATCAATGAGGTACACCACATTATTCAAAATATTGCCTTTTCAGCTAGGATGGCTACATGCTTTGAGCTTCATCTATTTTGAGAGTACAGACATTTTAGTTCTAAACTCTACGGCTGAAGTGAGGATTATCACTTGAAATCTGCGCCTCAAATGATGGTGCACGAGGTGCTTCCAACGAGCATTATTCTCATCTTTGAATCTCAATTTTGAGGACATGGATTAATATTGACATTATTGTATATTGCATATTGGAATTGGTAATTTTAGCTGCAATATAGCCTTCACTGTACGAAATCCATAAATATGTAAGAAAAGCTCCAACTTGTCTAAATACATCCATTCCTACAACTCTTGTTGACCAATTGAATTTTAACCATGACGGGAAGAAACAAAGCAAAATGTGAGAACTTTTAAAGGAAATGAAATAAAATAATGAGGAGAAAGATAGTTTGGCTTAACCAAGTAAAATTGTAAAATTTTTAGGATAATCGAACTGAGTCCTCTTGAGAAAACTAGTAGTAATTAATTTATAACATTTTTGTGTAGTAAACAAGTTATCTAGCAGTGAATTTTCATATAATCTTCAATCTTTAGCTTACATAGTGGTTACATAGTTAACCAAATATGAGTCTCTCATCCTGTAAAACTGGGATCAAATTACAAAACTCACCTAAAATAAAAAAGGAACTTCTGAAAAACTAAAATGAGTTCAACCTTGAGGCTACATAGAATCCAAAGGACGTGCTAAAAGAGGATAAAGTAAGAACTTGAACAAGTGCCCAGTAATCCAGTCGTGCGAGAACCTACCCTTTGACGGAGAGGAAACCACCACAAATACTCGAATTAGCAAGGGATTATCCCAACAAATAGATGAGCTCAAAGGGAGAGTTACGCAGGAACTATTCATGATCCTGGTATGCCAAATTTGTACTAGACTATTACATATTTCAAGAGGCCGTCGGCCGTCGGCTACAACATCTTTCAAGAGGCTGTCGGCTACGTAACATACAAAACCACCTCAACTATGTGATATCTACATCATCTGCAGGTGAAGATCAGCATCCTGCTGCGCAAGCTCCACCATCATAGCCTCATCAAAGAATTTGTTGATGCTCACGTCTTCACTCATTCCCTAAAGAAAAGGGACAGATCCATCATTTAAGACAATACTCTCGGTCAATAGAGCTAAATAGCTACTTTTTGTAAGGGCCTGTAAGTCCAGCTTAGAAAAGGGACAGATCCATCATTTAAGACAATACTCTCGGTCAATAGAGCTAATACCTACTTTTTGTAAGGGCCTGTAAGTCCAGCTTAGATTACCACATTCCCCTTATATTTGTGTTTTAAAAAAACCGAAAAAGATTAGAGTTGAAGCCTTAAATGGGGGAAACAAGGGATATGCGGAAGGGGGCTTGCACCAAGATCATAATAGAAGAGGGGGAGAACAAGGGACATCTGGAAGGGGGCAAGCACCACTTCAAATCAAGTGCTGTTCAATAAACCTGAAGAGTAAATAATCTCAAATTAACCCTACTAGAATGTATACCTTTCTACGCCTTGTCTTCACCATGAACTCACGAGCCAGATGCTGAATTGGGGCAGGCTCTAGTGGTCGTAAAACGATGCTCTTGTCAAGAGGATCTCCAGGAACAATAGCCCAATGATCAAACACTGAAAGACAAAACGCCTGCCCTTGGGTGTGATACCTCAAGTCGGTTTCGAAACCAAAGGACTCGATAACAGGTAAAAATGCCTGGAGAAGGAACAAGTGTGCATATGAGAAAACCTGATGTTATAACATGAAAAGATTTTATAAAAAATCCAGGGTGCTATCTATATTTCGAAATCAAACCTTGACGATGTAGGCAGGGGTCCCAGGTTGAGGAACATCAGCAGTAACATGTCCACGCCTGCGAGACAACACGGTGTATATAGCAGAAAGGCAATCCATGGGTGTTTGGATCTGAATCAAGACATCAGAAAGTTAGCCCCAGTTTCACATAAGAAAACATCTTAAAATCTATCTTTTTGTTCAAATTTCATCCCTATTTCTGTAAATAATTGAACCTAACTAAGACTTAACAACGTACTTATCTCATCATTTGAACATTGTAAAAGCACCGGCAAGAACATTACTAATATCCTGTCATGACAGTTCCACTGTTAATTGTTTTCATAATATAAATGGGTATAGCTTAGTAGCTCGAATAGGTAAAATAATGTGTTTTATACAGCTTATAGGTCCAGTTCTAAACCCCCTTTTGCTCTCTTTTCTTATACGATGATCTGAAGAACATAATAAACAGTTT
Source organism: Nicotiana noctiflora (assembly GCA_032618575.1). NCBI lineage: Eukaryota > Viridiplantae > Streptophyta > Magnoliopsida > Solanales > Solanaceae > Nicotiana > Nicotiana noctiflora. The sequence continues at coordinate 97,753 of JASVEL010003020.1, forward strand.
ATCATAAATGCATTCACCAAAGTGTGCTCCAAACGATACCCAAAGAAAAGAACTAACTTCAGACACATGGGTTATACCTCCACATAATACACAGGTTCCATAAGCCTGGGTGTCGCCATAAGGAAAGAAGAGTAGGCTACACGTCGTGCAGTTGGAATAATCTGACCTGTTCCACGATTAAGTGGCTCAGGTGCAATCTTTGCATCAACTATTTTGAATTTAACATTTCTAATGGGCTCATCACATAGGGGTCCTTCCCGAGCTCCCCATTGAAACCTGTTAAGATTTTGTTAGTCCAATATCTCAGGAAGGAAAGAAAGCATAAACTTAAGATCAAGTTACCCCTGAACAATAGAATCTTTAACAGCATTCAGCAAGCTCTTGTCCACTTCACTAGAGAGTGTATCATCCAATAAGATGTTAGGTCCCTGCAAATACATTTGAAGTGTCAAAACGGAGAACTTATGTTCAACTAAACAATAGAAGCAATCCATTAGAAAATGTTCAAAATAACCAAGTGGTAAAGCATCTAAGCCGATGCAACCCTGACCTGCTTATCAGGTCCAAATGCCCAAATAGATCGTGCAGCAAGCAGATCCCAGTCATATTTGGTCTGAAAAAAGTCACCAAGTTTCTTTCTAGGCCAATCTATGCTTACAACACTGTTCTCGATGTCCTCAGCAAGTCCTCTCTCTAATGGTTCCGCAATCTACACGCAATATAAGTGAGCAAGGAGGGAAACAATTTTCTCAGCTTGCACATATCAAAAAATTAACAGACTGTCTCACCATGGTGATTTTATTTTTCTTATTAGGTGTTTCAGCAAAACATTTCATTGAAGACGACTCCACTACAGTTTCGCAGAATGAAACAACTGGATCAGCCACCTGAATATTGCACACACAACGAAAATGCACCTCGTGATCAGTCAAGTTTAACAAATGAATTTTTAATGTCAATAAAGTTTGGATTTGTCCTGAAACAAGCAGAGAACTGACAGAGGTGAATATATGAAGAGAAAGTTATAAAGCACCTTCACTTCCACCTCGGAGTAAAGCTCCCTAAGGTCCTTCATAATGGAATCTAGGTACAATTCACCAGTACCCAATATTGTGTGTTCACCAGACTCTTCAACCTTTGTGATTGCAAGAGGATAACTCTTGCTGATTTTCCTAAGCCCCTCCACCATTTTGGGCAACTCGCTAGGATTCAAAGGCTCAGTTGCTGTTTTCACCACGGGAAGAGTATTGAACTGAAGGGGCCGGAATATGTACACATCCTCGCCAAATTCCGAGTTACAAAGAGTAGCTGTTTTCATGATTGAAGCATCCACTCCTTCAATCAACACCCAAGCACCTGGAGGGGCCTTACTTATGGGTATCCTGTATCGAGCTTGATAAACCCACAGCTTTGTGACTTCTTTTACAGTCATATCCTCCTCATCCTCAGGTGAATAGCCCTCTCCCAAAACGCGTACTGTCTGCCCTGTCATTATTTCCCCGCTGTAAACCCTACCAAAAGCATCAAAAACACTACAATCTGATTTGGGATACAGCTTGGTCACATTAACCATCAGAGGGCCAGCGGAGTCACAATTTTCCATTGCTTTGTAAATTGCTGAATCCTTTGGACCCGTGTATATGTGCTCCACTTTCCTAGCTGCAGCAGCTTTAGCAGAAGGTATGTGATGAACCAACATGTCAGTAAAGCCAGTGGCAGTGCCAAAAACAGCACTGCAAGCCAGCCTCAGAAGAGGCCTAACATTTAGACGGTAAGCTGCATTGCTAAGCGTCACACCAAGTTCTGCCAGGGTTGCTTCAACACTCTTCTTGTGCTCTCCAATCACTTGGCTATAGATTTTGTAAAGAGGTTCAAGAACGAACTGCACAAAAGATCTTTCGACCCCACTTGCAGGAGGTTTCTTCTTGAAACTTCTTGTGTCAGGATCAAAGTAGAAGTCCCCCCAAAGCCGCGAAGCAAACTTGTTGGCATCAAATGCAACTCCATGAAGCTTAACATACAGTTTGGCAAATGACTGCAGTGTGAACGACCATCCTGCTGTTGCACTTGCAAAGCAAACATTCCCTAACGCAGGATCGAATACTTGTGCATTTCCAGCTATGGACGAGGCAGCTGTAACTTGATTGTTGACAGCTTCAATTATGTGCTTTAATTTGAAGTAGGCGTCCTTTGGAGGCAATTTAAGCTCAGTTATCAGTCTGTCAACCTAAAAGGACAATAAAAATTGTTAGAGGAAAATAAACTGTATCTCAACATTGCAAGACACTTATGTAATAGGCAAGATACCTTGTTAATCACAAGAACAATCGGAATACGTTCTTGAATTGCATGCCGAATGGCCCTTTCTGTATTTACCTGTCACCCATGACACAAGCAACAATTGTAAGTGGTCTAGCTATGCAGTGCGCATATACAAGATAAAGTCCAAATAGAACTCAATGATAGGAATACAGCTTTCAAAAAATAAATCGAAAGAAGAAACGACACAATTGCCCCACCCAGCCCGTCTACCTGATTAAGTGATTCCAACTAAAGCCCACCCATCCCCCGTATGAGCCCCAAAATTTTGATAATACATCTGCTTAAACTGCAAACTTCCCAGTAAACACACAGAGCTTTAGCAGCTTACATCAAGACGGAGAGATAATCACCCGTCCTGTATGTCTGCAAGTGGATTAATCGTAAAAATAAGAAGTAACTTACCATCACTCCTTCAACAGCATCAACAATCAAAACTGCACCATCAGAAAGTCTCAAAGCAGCTGTCATCTCATCCGAGAAGTTGACATGACCAGGAGCATCCATAATGTTGCAGAGGTAAGACTTTGAATTGCTGTCTTCCAGGACGAGTGACATAGGGACAGACTTAATTGATATCCTCCTTTCTTGCTCATCTATTCTTGTGTCTGTATACCTCATATGCTTCTCACTATTCTGATCAAAAGTAGATATATGGTGGGTTTGCTCCACCAGCATATCCATAAACAAAGTCTTCCCGTGATGCACGTGTCCCACTAAAGCAACATTTCGAACCAATGCTGGGTTCGACATCAGACCTAAGAGAAATTGAGTAGAAACATAGGTGGACGAATCCTTTACCCCAAGTTCAAACTTGAGATTCTTCACCGGTTTAATTATCGGCATTTCAAGAGGCTGTTCATCTTCATCCATCACCAGTGTCTCGACCTCTTCACCATAAACCTCTTCGGCTGTTGGGTAGTATTTCTTGTCTTCAGCAAGGACAACTTGGTTATCCATGTCAACATCCTCTTGAGTGGCCAGCCATCCATTCGATGCACCAGGTTGCTCGCCGTCAGATGCAGCCCTCTCATCATCACTTCTCTCAGGGAGCTCCTCATCTTCCTCTTCCCTATCACTTTCCTGATCAGACTCAATTTCAGGACCGATATAGTTCCCAAATTCATCATATAAACTTTCATCCATGGATCTTTACTACCTGATTAGAAGAAAAAATCACCCATCTTATTAATTGTCCAACTAAAGCAAACAAAAAAACAACGCAAAAAACACAATTTTCACCAAAACAAGCTATGCAATGGAGCATTCATGCACATAGGGTTTTAAAGCGATGAAATGCCGAGAACGGGACTGAAGAGTAATGAGTAGCGTGCAAGTTTTAGGAAGAAGAAGAGAAGTGTACCTTTAACTCGAAGAACTCTGCCGGAGACAAACGGCGGACGACGGCGGCAAAACGACTGAAGCAGAGGGCGGTGGTTCAAGCAGCTGCAAAGTGACCGCTTGTAATGTTGGAATTCGGTGCTATAAAATGGGCCTTAACTGGATCTGGAACCGCCTTGGACCCAAAAGCCCAAAATGAATCGGGTGTGACCCTGAATATTAATTACACTAGGTATCGTTTGGTTATGGAGATTGGGATTATAATTGAAAAAATGACATTACTGTACAAATAAAGGTCGGAAAAATATGGAAAATTTATATATTTTTGTGTATATATACGTTATATATGTTATATATAAAAAATATATAAATTTATATACTCTTTTGACTACCAGATATAAATAATTTCTGGGGCGGACTAAAAGTCATAATACCCATTATAATTTATGGATAAATTTTGGGATTGTATTTATTTTATGTTTGTTAATGAATATGAACTAATCTTTTTATACCAAATTGATAGTGTTAACTATCCCACATTGAATATGAGATAACAATCCAGAATTATAATCCTAAGAATTAAGATTGTTAATCCCTTGGATATCCCACTTTGCAACCAAACTGACCCCATGACCATGAGTTATGATGAAAAATTGTAGTCTTATACATTTAAGTTGAGCGATTTAAGTAGAAATAATATATTTTTCAGTAATTACTACATTGATATATTTAAATTGAGTCCTGGTATGGCTACTGGCTAGCTACTTTCATCTTATTTAGATGTAGAAACTTTTTATTTGATGCATTTTGTGTTTTACTAAAATACTAGTAATCGTACTCGTGCGATACGTGGTTAATATAAAAATAAAAAAATTAAATTATAATCATTCTTATTTGATACTATAGATCGTATTGCTTTAATAAATTTCAATTGTTTGTTAATACGATATACCCAATGCTCACTCATATTTGAGTAGTTAATTTCTTTGTTAATTTTCAATAAATAAATTTATTTTATAACTAATTATGTAATGTGGCTTTATCTAGGCCACCACTTGTATCAATGTGGTATATTTTTCTTTGGCTTTTAATAATATATAATAGATTATTAGCATATTACTTGTTTAATATTTTTGTTTAATTTTTTTTTTTTTGTAATACAATAGAAGATATACATTTTATTACTCTTGAAAATATTTATTTTTTATTTTAAATTTTATTATATTTTTCTCAATAATATTGTTCAAATTTTAATGAATTGATATACTTTTTATTTCAAAAAAATAAAAAATAAAATGATGATAAAAATGAATAAAGAAATTAACTAACTTAAATCAACTCTCCTCATGTTTTAGTAGTTAATTTAGGTACTTAATTTCTTTGTTAATTTTAATAGGTAATTTCTTTGTATTAACTAATTATTCCATAAGGTTTTTTCTAGGCTACCACTTGGCATTCGGAGAGGGCTTTATTCTCTCATTTTAATAATATATAAAAGATATATAGAATATAGAATATAAAATATTAAAAATAAACTACTCCACAATTTGAATCAAAATATTTTATTACTTTATTTTTGTTTTTTATTTTAAAATAATTATAAACTCCAACTTGAAACTACTCCCCAATTTGATATGTTAATTTTATTTTTTATTTTTTTTAAACTTCAACTTGAAACTACTCACCGATTTGAATGGGTAGTTTTTCTTCTTCTTTTTATTTTTTTACTATAGTTAACTTTATTTTTCTTTTTTTTATTTTAAAATAATTTTAACACTCCAACTTGAAACTACTCCTACCCAATTTGAATGTGTAGTTATTTTTTTATATATTTATATTTCCAATTTTTTTATTATAACTAATTATGAGATATCTTTATTTATTAATTAAAATAAAGTAAACAAATATATATATATATATATAGCACTTTACTTTTTATTTTTTTTCATTTTTATAGATATTTAAATTTAAATATAACAACTAATAACTAATTATTAACTAAAAAACTAATTAGTAATTAATTATGTCATGTGGCTTTTTTCTATGCTGCCACTTGGTTTAAGGAAAGGATTTTATCCTCTCCTTTTAATAATATATAGATTTATGGCACTCAATGTAACGCCTCGCGGGACAAAAATGAGGGAAAGTTATGAGAGAGTACTCAAATATTATTTCTTTAGAAAAAATCCTTGATAAAGTTCATATAATTATTGAATATATTTATCGGTATTACTGCTTTTTGCACTACTAAGTACTATGCTCCCTTATTCCTTCTCTTTTTCCCATATATTTTTGTAAATGGTTGAAGGCTCTTATTATATTGTTCACGCTTCAATTGATATGTCTAGACATGTTGAGAGGAGAGAGGGGGCCGATGAGTCCTACATCAGCGTTGGGATAAGGAGAATAAAATGAAACTTAATCTCTTTCTAAAAACTTATACAATTCTCGCTTCATGACTTGTTGAGTTAGGCTCAATGTCTATCTCTTTATTATGGTATTAAAGTTAAATTCATTCTAATTCTTGATTTACCCAATATTGGACCCCTCGTATTATATTGTCTATGCTTCAGTTTCCTGTATGGACTCCTACTTCATGAACTAACTTTTGAGGTTGAGTTACGTCCAACATTCATATTCTTAGTAGTCCTTATATGATTCACGTATGACTATAATTAGGTTATGTTTAATTGTCCTTAGTAACGATTATTTTTTCTCTATAGTAGTAGTACTTAAGTATTCGATTATCCTTTTATATGATGTTACTAAGTAGGCTAACATGGAAGTTAGGCTGGATTCACAAGTCATCTCTAAAAAAGTAGTTTTGAGTACTTTGGATCATATTCTAGTAGTAATATTATTGTAGTATTTCATATTCTTTGAACTTTATCACTACCTGATGTTGTTTGTGTTTTAGTTGTTCTACTATCTTGGTATTATTATGCTTCCTTAACTCTTACGCATTATATATCCTCTCTATAATATTGTGTTTTACGAGCTTGTTGGGAGCCAACGGTCTATCAGAAATAACATTTATAAGGTAGGGGTAAGACCGCATGGTTGTATCTTACTACCATTCTCACACCTTACTTGTGGAGTTACACTGCTTGTTATTATTATTATTATTATTATTATTATTATTATTATTATTATTATTATTATTGATGTTGTGAGGATGGAGATGATTAATTAGGGCTTTAGCTCAAGCAATCATCCTATCAATCTTACTCCAAGTAACACCAACTCAAAGTTGCTCATACAATATGTAGCGAGAGAAATTAAAAAATAACCAGATTTACAAGTGGTCATTCAAAAATAGCCACAACTTTATAAGTAATTGAAATTTAGCCACTTTTTATGTAAAGTTAAATATGAACCCAAATACTATGCAAAATCAGAAAAAAAATACTCCAGTATAATATACTGGAATTCTAGGATAATATACTGGAGATTGGAGCACAAATGCTCTGATATCTAGTATATTATAGTGACACTTTCCACGTGTTGGAGTTCCATCATAATATGCTAGATGTTCATATACAGGTGCACTGATCTTCGATATATTATGCTAGAACTTTCTATGTTACAGCAAAATAGTGGTAATTTTTCAATGACTTTACAAATACTGGCTATTTTTGAATGACCAGTCCGTAAACTGGCTAATCCGTGCTATGTTTACTATGTAAACTCTGTGTATTTGGTGACCTATTGTTCCACGAGGCCCATATGACAATTAACATTATACTATAACAAAAGGGGGAGATGTGCACAAATAGCCACTAACAACTCATGTCTTTATTTTAAAGCCAATGGTTTAAATATCTTTAGTCTTTAACCATTGATTTAATAAACTTTAATTGTTCGGACGAAAATACCCTTCTGCTCATGTCCTTAAATTCGGGACTTCAGGACTACATGCACTTAACTTTTGAACTTGAAACTATATGTTCAGGACTTCAAGACTACATGTCCTTAACTCTTTAACCTGTAACTCTAAGTTTAGGACATCAGGACTACATGTCCTTAATTTTTGAACCTGGAATGCTAAGTTTATGACTTCAAGGTTACATGTCCTTAACTTTTGAATTTGGAACTCAAACTTCAAGACCAAACGTCGTTAACTTTTGAACTTGTAAGTCAAAGTTAAGGACCTATTGTCCTTAACTTTTGAACTTGCTTGTCCTTAACTTTTGAACGTGTAACTGCAAGTTAAGGACTGTATGTCCTTAACTTTTGAACTTGTAAGTCAAAGTTAAGGACTTATTGTCCCTAACTTTTGAATTTGTAAGTCAAAGTTAATGACTTATTCTCCTTAACTTTTGAACTTGTAACTGCAAGTTGATGACTACTTGTCCTTAACTTTTGAATGTGTAACTATAAGTTAAGGACTATATGTCCTTAGCTTTTGAACTTGGAAATCAAAGTTAATGACCTATTGGTCTTAACTTTTGAACTTGTAATTGTAAGTTAAAGACTGTCTATCCTTAACTTTTGAACGTGTAAAAAAAAAGTTAAGGATTGTATGTCCTTAACTTTTGAACTTGAAATCAAGTTAAAAAGGTGGTGGGAATTATTCAAGTTTGTGCCCACTAGGATACTCATGCATAAAAAGGAGAAGCGTTGGGAGTTTAAAAGTCACATATTTAAGTAACTGTTGTCACACCTCCTTTTTTCACCGCACATATGTATACACGTAATGTGCCACCGTTTAATACTACACCCCGAGAAGAGATATAATAATAATCAGTGAAGGAGTTTTTCCACTTAAAGGACAGTCGGAATGGGATCAATTTATTTAATTATTCAGAGTCGCCACTTGGGAAAATAATGGTGTCCCAAGTCACCGGTTTAATCCCTAACCGAGGAAATTTATGACTCTGTAATACAGTCTGCGAAACTAGAAACCTGGATAAGGAATTCTGTTAACCCGGAGAAGGTGTTAGGCACTCCCGGATTCCGTGGTTCTAGCACGGTCGCTCAACTGCTATTTTTTTTTGTTTTTATCTGATTTCTTTATATATTTTAACTACGTGCTTTTAATGTTCCGCTTTTTCATTATAGAAGAATTGCGACGTCACAAAAACACATTTCGAGTCACACCGCAACCAGTACGCCTGTGACTTTAATGCATTTCAGTTTCGCCGAGAGTAAGATTTGGGTCACATAAATGCGCACCCGTGATTAGGAAAGTATTATTATTAACTAACGCGCCTAAAGTAATTTCACGTTTGTACTTTGCGAGGGCCACGAAATTTGCTAAATGGCACGCCTCGAAATCTAAGGTTCAATTTATAATAAAAGAGGGCTATTCAATTTGTCATTTTAAGGTCAATCCTAACATGACTATGATTTTCTATATGTTTTTTCCTTAGTCTATTTTTGCTACCAAACAATCCAAATGAGTGAGCCGCTTGCCAAGCTTGCCCCCATACCTCAAAGCATTTTGTTCTTCTTCTTCCGCCAATATTTTCGCAATGGCGTGATCATCCTCAGTACCTTGTGAACTGCTATTCAAACTAGACGCTGTCGAACTGGAGCTTCCTCTTGAGTTTCCATATTCAGTCATATTACAATCAACAACTTCTCAAAATAGACCAATACAGAGCAAAATATCCTTTTGGTCGAGTGACGAGGAAGAGAAACAAATGCGATTTTGATAATTCACGAAAAAAGGAAGCAATCGTGAAATTTGATAATCCAAGAAAAAGAAAGCATAAGGGAGAGGGGTGGGTGCCGTAGTAGAGGAAATCCTTCGGTCTACATATGCTCATGACGTCACAACAAATCCTTGCTACAGAGCAATATCAAGAAGCACATCTCTTAATTAAATTTGCTATTCATGCACCATTAAAATAATACTATTAACAATAGACAAAAAGAGAGAGTGAACCTTTATGTAGCAAACTTCTTCGACAATTTTTGCAAATTTTAGCTACGTGATTCCTGGATATTACCATCCTTTTCAAAAAATGATGCCATTTTGGTTCCTTCTATCCTATGAAAACATCTTTGAATTTCTATTGATTAACCGTAACCCAAAAGAAGGCATTAAATCAATACAAAACAAATTAATGCAAGACAATATAATCATGGCATGAAAACACTCAAATAATAATAACAATAACAACAAAGCATAGCTTGAAATAAGTATTGAGTTGAGAATAAAATGGGACCTCAGTAGTAACTTCACTTCAAATTAAATTAATAGGCAGATCTCAAAATCCAGCGTACAGCGCCAGTTAGATGCGAACAAAGACCGGAAACGACGATGGTAACGGACTGAAGACCACGAACGGTAACGGACTAATTTTAAGGTGAAAAATGGAGCTAGACAGAAATGAAAACATGGAGCTATAAGCCCATGGAGTTTCAGGTGGTTGAAGGTATCGTTCATGGCTGAAAAATTGTGAGAAGCACATATTGCATTTTGAATCAAAAGTTCATACCTGGTGATGCAAATTGTATAGCAACAAAGGAAAAGACCGGCTCTGAGCCGACGACTTGAATTGAACGAGAATCACGAATCGGAAAACCTTGAATCGTCCACCTCTAACGCCGACCTCTCGAATGGGAACTCGCTAGTGATTTCGCCATGGATTCTACCATTTTTAGCATGACGAAATGACTGTTTTGGAGCTGATTTTCAAAGAAGTTTTACTGGGTTATAGGGGCTGGAGTTTTGACGGATTTCAAGCTTGGTTGCTGGCTGATTTTGAAGTATTTGATGGTTATTTGCAGCTGAGCATTTTAGAGATTGAAGAAGAGAAATTGGAAGAGTAATTGGAAGAAAGATAAATGACGAGGGCCTCCCCTTCAAGATGTGTCCGTGTTCTGCTAAATAGCCTTTAGGCTTATCTCAAAATGGAGGAGCAAGGGAGCACGTTAATTCCGTGTCCCTTTTTTATTTCCTTTGTTATTTTTTTTTTGTATTTTTGCTTTATTTTATGATTTTATTAAATTGTTAAACTAATTAATTCCTAAAATTTATTTGATATCTATTTTATAGTAATTTTCAATTAAAACATTAAGATGCTATTTTTTATTTTTCTTTAATTGTTCTAAAATGAATTAATACCTACTAAATGCGAAGTTAATTTTCTAAATGCAAATGCATATTTTTTTGTATTTTTATATTAATTTTCATGCAACTAATTAATATGTAAAATTGTAAAAAATAAGGAAAATTTGTTTATTTTGAATTTTATGGGAATAACTCATATATAGGGTAAAAATCACGTGCTCACAGCTGCCCCTCTTTGCTCGGGAACACGAAGAGTTTCCGTGCAAAGATAAGTGAGCAACTACGAACGATTTTTACCCGTTCGAGTATTCCATTGTGAAGCATTTTGAAAAGCTTTGACCGCATCGTGCTTCAAAGGTTGCCTACATATCCTGGGCTAAACAGGAATCAGGTCAGTGTAGTTCGGGAGTGATGGAGTATCGAGGTTGAGAGTCGAGGTTCCGTCCGAGGCTCCGGTCCGTTGTCCCGCTATTACATCAAAATTGAAAAAGACTAACTAAACCTATCGGCTACGAGTTACAAAATTCCTATCTATGAGTCTTCTGAAGCTTGATCTTGAGTTGGTTGGTGCTTCATGCGGACCCTGATCTGAATCTTGATGCTTGTTAGCCGCAGTGTTGGTTCAATCTTCTTCAACTTTTGGATCAAGTCCGGACATATAGTGCCCATGATTTCAGGTGGGCTCCTAGTTGCTGAGCCTTGACTTGTATTTCTCTTTCACTGACATTCTTGTTATTGCCTCGACTTGCTTAACTTTTCTTCATCGGCATTCTTGTTCTTGCCTTGACTTGTTCAAACATTCTTCAATATAAAGCATTCGTCCATTCTCCAGGTGGACCCCTGCTTGTGACAAAATAAACAACCCAAGAAAGATTTTTTTTTTGCCCCAGTATGGTGACTGGCACATCATGTTATTGAATATCAGAATTTCATTCATTTTTTTTTATTTTTTTGTTAGGTGGGCGCCTAACAGAAATTAAACGTGCAATGCAGAAAAGTATTTCCGTGTTAGAAGGTGGGCGCCTAATAGAAATTAAACGTGCAATGCAGAAAAGTATTCCCGTGTTAGAAGGTGGGCGCCTAACAGAAATTAAACGTGAAATGCAGAAAAGTATTCCCGTGTTAGAAGGTGGGCACCTAACAGAAATTAAACGTGCAATGCAAAATGCAGAAAAGTATTCCCGTATTAGAAGGTGGGCACCTAACGAAATTAAACGTGCAATGCGATGCGAGAAAAATATTCCGTATTTGAAGGTGGGCGCCTAACAGAAATTAAACGTGCAATGCGATGCGGAAAAATATTCCCGTATTTGAAGGTGGGCGCCTAACAGAATTTAAACGTGCAATGCGAATGCAGAAAATATTCCCGTATTTGAAGGTGGGCACCTAACAGAAATTAAACGTGCAATGCGATGCAGAAAAATATTCCCGTATTCGAAGGTGGGCACCTAACGGAAATTAAACGTGCAATGCGATGCAGAAAAATATTCCCGTATTCGAAGGTGGGCACCTAACGAAATTAAACGTGCAATGCGATGCAGAAAAATATTCCCGTATTCGAAGGTAGGCACCTAACAGAAATTAAACGTGCAATGCGATGCAGAAAAATATTCTTGTATTCGAAGGTGGACACCTAACAGAAATTAAACGTGCAATACGATGCAGAAAAATATTTCCGTATTCGAAGGTGGGCACCTAACAGAAATTAAACATGCAATGCGATGCAGAAAAATATTCCCGTATTCGAAGGTGGGCAACTAACAGAAATTAAACGTGCAATGCGATGCAGAAAAATATTCCCGTATTCGAAGGTGGGCACCTAACCGAAATTAAACGTGCAATGCGATGCAGAAAAATATTCTCGTATTCGAAGGTGGTCACCTAACAGAAATTAAATGTGCAATGCGATGCAGAAAAATATTCCCGTATTCGAAGGTGGGCACCTAACAGAAATTAAACGTGCAATGCGATGCAGAAAAATATTCCCGTATTCGAAGGTGGGCACCTAGCAGAAATTAAACGTGCAATGCGATGCAGAAAAATATTCCCGTATTCGAAGGTGGGCACCTAACAGAAATTAAACGTGCAATGCGATGCAGAAAAATATTCTCGTATTCGAAGGTGGGCACCTAACAGAAATTAAACGTGCAATGCGATGCAGAAAAATATTCCTGTATTCGAAGGTGGGCACCTAACAGAAATTAAACATGCAATGCGATGCATAAAAACATTCCCGTATTCAAAGGTGGTCACCTAACAGAAATTAAACGTGCAATGCGATGCATAAAAATATTCTCGTATTCGAAGGTGGGCACCTAAGTAAAATTAAACATGCAATGCGATGCAGAAAAATATTTCCATATTCGAAGGTGGGCACCTAACAGAAATTAAACGTGCAATGCGATGCAGAAAAATATTCCCGCAGCCTGAGGACTGGGGAGTGGATTTTAAAGGATGCTACCTTCCTCTTTTTTGGTATTTTCTTTTACCAATTATCTCTTGCCTGTGAATTTCTCCACTTATTTGGCGAACTTTCTCTTTTTTGCGTTTTCTATTTTTCCACATTGGTCACATTCACTTTAAAGTGACGAGTGACAATTTGTTCTTGCATGAAACCAAATTTATTAGATATAAACTGCTGGCAACTGGCATCTGCCGTCCCTGCCTCTTATTGCTTTTCTCTTTTTGCTTTTTCTCCTGCTGTGTAACTTTTGGCTGCTCGTCTCTTGCAAACTCCTTTTTTTGCATTTTCTCACTTTTTCCGTTTTTGTTTTGTTTTCTTTTCCTTTGGCCATGTTTGCCAAGCTTCCTTATTTCCTTGCCAACTCTTCCTTCTTTCTGACCCAGTGTTGTTTCAGCTTTCATTATCATGAGCTGGTAGTTAGCTCTCAAGAGGTAAACAATGAAATGCAGAAAAAAAAGAAAGAAAGGTAAGGGCGTTTTGGAGAGATGATAGAACTTATCAGGGTATTTGCTGGCTGATTCCTCTGACCATGCCATGTATTTAAACTCTGACCCAGTTCGTTCCAATCATTATTCCGTCTCCGAATTGTTTCCAACCCAAACCGATACTATTTTTGTTGCTTTTCTCTTTTCTGGTAATCATCACGATCGCCCTACGGTGCCTCGAAAGGTTTTCACCAATACGACTCTCTCATTTATTCTCTCAACTTCACAGTCGTCTCACAGTGACGGTTAAAGTTTTCACTGATGAGACTCTCTCATTTTATTTCTTTCAAACTCACAATCGCCTCACAGTGCCGGTTAAGGCTTTCACCGATGAGACTCTCTCATTTTTTCATTTTTCATTTTTCCTTTTTGTATTTTATTTTCTGTACCACGGGTATTATCCGATGTTTCGCTCCCCCTTCATTGCATTCGTTATCATTTCGGAATTGATCAGAAGGTCTTTCTTTGGACTGTAACGTGGCTTTTGGATGGGTTGAGAAAGAAAGGTATAAAGGCTCAAAATCTCACGAGGGTTCAAAAATATTTACAACTCTTGGAATTATTAAACATAACTTCTGCCCCAGTTTCAATATGTGGGGAATTTTTGGATTTTTTCTTTGTTGTGACTGAACCTCAGAGAGGCTGCCTACGTACCCTTTCGGGATCAAGTCAGACATAGTTCATCCAACTTCATTAGTTAGATGGATTTCTTTTTGACTTTTTCCCGATTTCTTTGTCTTTTTCTCTTTTTTTTTCATTTTTTCATTTTTTTATCATTATTTCCATCATTTTCCATCATCATTTTTCGTTTTGTCAATTTCGATCTTATTGCGCTATAAGCGATTCCGAGAGAGGGATATGAAAGAATATATTCATTAAGGCTCAAAAAGGGTTGTCAATGGATAAAGTGTTTGGATAGAGAATAAAATGCCTTCGTCATTTCAATTCCAAAATCACAACAAAATACAGAACACATAATTGAAAAGGAATCATATATAGTATCTTTTGACCGTATCTGAATTGATAGCAGTCTCTACGCACTTTCCTTCAATATATGTTAAATATAATGCCCCATTGGACAACACCCGCGATACTACAAATGGTCCCTGCCAATTTGGCGCAAATTTGCCCTTTGCCTCGGACCAATACGGTAAAGTAACCCATCACAACCGAAATGAGCCTATGCCCATTGGAAGTTGTTGGCTCTATCAGTTCAATAACATCTATGCCCCTATTTCAAAGCAAAGAAAAATCTGTTAGTTTAAATGCGGTGGTTGGTTGTGGCCTTGAACTTTGATGGCGGCTGCTTTCCACTTGAATGCCTTTCCTGTTCACCGACTATCCAAAAATCCATCTTCCTTACTGCATGTATATTGTTCCTTTCTTGACGGATCCCACAAAATCTGATCTTGCAGTCTATGATTCTTTCCATGATTTCATTTGATAACCTTGGGTGTTTCTTGATTGACTCTTTCTTTTGTCAGAAGATATACCTCCTCTCTGTTCGAACCCCGTACTTCCATTTGTTATATTTTCCCTGAGTTGGCACCTTGCCGACCCTTGTGTTTTGCATGATCCTCATTGCACATGTTTCTCTTGTGGGCTTAAATTACTGGCCTTGTCATTCCCTAACCTACGACAATTGTCGTGTTGGCTAAATCACATCTTGTGCAATTGGAGAGCTTGGTGGCAAATTTTGAAATCATTTCTATACTTGTTATGACCTGACCGACTCGATAAGAAGGAGGGTAAAACAAAGTGTGAAGAATAAAGAGAAAGGAAAATACAATTCCTAACAAGAAACCTACAGACGAATGACCTAACGGATTTTGAATACCGACTCTAGCGACCTTGACATGCACTTTTGGCCTTCTCCGTATAGCAAAGTTGATGTTCAACTCTTGTTGCAAAGTTCTGTTGTGAAACCGGTCTTCAATACTTCATTTCTTTGATCTGATCCTTAGTCGACTTGCAGCGCTCGTAGGGTTTTCGCCAACAAGCCTCTCTCATTTGATCTTTCTTTCTCTCAACTCACCGTCGCCTTACGGTGCCCGTACGGGTTTTCACCGATAAGACTCTCTCATTTTGACATCTCTCATCTTGGAGTCTCGTGGTGGTTTGAGTTCTTCATTCTCCTTTGTTCGGACTGGAGTGTTGCCCTTGATGTGATTCACTTTTGCTCGTTTGACTTGGCATTTCTTAAAGATTGATCGGAAGGTCTCCCTTTGGACCGTAATGCAGGCTTTTGGATGGGGTTTAGAAAAAAGGATATAAAGGCTCAAAATTATTTCAATGTGGGTTAATGATTACAACTTTCGAAATCTTATTCCTTCAACAAACATAACTTCTGCCCCAGTTTCCTTCTCGGAGGATTTTTTTAGATTTTTGGATTTTTCCTTTATTGTGACTGAACCTCAGTGAGGCTGCCTACGTACCCTTTCGGGATCAAGTCAAACGTAGTTCGGACTACGTCCATATTCATTGTTGCATCTTGACTTCTCCCGATTTTTTCTTTGCATTCTTTTTCTTTCTTTTCTTTTCCTTTTCTTTTCTTTTCTTTTCCTTTTCTCTCTTTTTTTTCTTTTCTTTTCTCTTCTTTTCTTCTTTCTTTTTGTTTCTCCATTTGGATTTCTCCGCTCAATCCTCAATTTTTGTTGTTGATTCCGAAAGAAGGGTATGAAAGAAAATATAATAAGGCTCAAAGGGATATCAATGGATAAAGTGTTTGGATAGCCGGATAAAACGCCTTCGTCATTCCAATCTTCAAAACCTACCAAGTACAAACTACACAGTTAAACACCTTTGATTGATTCACATATTTGCCTTGATGACTCTCAGTGCCATTGAGCAACAATCCCGATACCACGAATGGTTCCTTTAACCTTGGGGTACTCTTGCCTTTGGCTTTAAACCGATGAAGCATGATGCATTTCCACGACATTTCTTTATGTTACGCTTTCCCTAATGTTCACTTGATTCCGGCTTCACAGTATTCCAATATGTTTTTATTTCTTCCAAGCATCATTACATCTTCAACATTGTTTCATTGACTTTTAAAATCAGGCTTAGAATTATGTGCATGTCATGTTGCTAAAGTCAATATGAGAAGAAATACAAAGTGATCAGAAATGGAATGACTAGGAATGATGGGAAACAGAGAGTTGTATTAAACTGATGGGTTGAAACAACAAGACGAACAACAAAACGAACAGACTAGACTAGAATTATAAACCTAGATAGCACTAAACAAATTTATTACTAAACAAAGCAAAGTGGAAATATAGAAGGGTTTTGACTCTCAAGACAACGTCCGGATTACAACCTTGAAATAACCCGGGCAAAAGAGATGACACCAAAATATACCACCAAAACTCCAAGAGACGGAGCGCCTTCCCAATTGACAAGCATGGCATTCTAGCCACTGAATTCTGCATTAATGTTGCCAAGATCACTTTCTGTTTCAATATCTTCAACTTCAGTTGACCTCCCAAGAAGATTTTCATCACCCACGTCACTGGGCATTATTCCCACAAAATGTGCTCCGTTATGTGCAGGTAAAGGATTCTGTGCAATGCTTTGGATGCCACTGCCTTGGACCGCAATTATTCCTTCCTGAATCATTCTTTCTATCTCTCTTTTCAAATTCCGACAATTTTCAACATTATGCCCCAGGGCATTGGAGTGGTATTCACACCTTTTGGATGAGTCAAAACCTTTCGCACGTCGGTCCACCCGATTTGGAGGGACGGGTGCAATCATGCCATGTCGTTTTAACTTCTCAAACAAGCTTGCATAGGACTCTCCTATTGGTGTAAAATTATCTTTCAACTTATGTTCCTTTCCATACCCCTGGCTTGGATGTGGGTTATAAGGTATTTGAAAATTTTGCGGAGGCTGGAAAAGATTTTGTGATGTTCGGGCTCGCTTTCTTGGGTGTTTTGAGGATTGAGCAACATACTGGACGGGATCAACAGAGTATGGAGGGTTCTGAGGCGGGTAGTAATGCTTAAGAGGGTCATGGAAAACCTGATAAGGTTGCATATACCTTCGAGATGTTCTCATAGGACCTCTTCTCGACCCCGATATCATCATGATTTCTTCATCCCTCCCATTCACATCGCTAAATTCACTTTGGACATCCTGAGCTGCATTTTTGAGAGCTGCTTGACTTATAATTTTGCCTGTCTTAAGACCATCTTCCACCATTTCTCCCATTTGATTATTTCTTCAAAGGAGTGACCAACTGCAGATACCATGTTTTGAAAGTAATACGGCTCTTGAGCCTGAAGGAAAATAGTGGCCAACTCGTGATCATTCATGGGTGGCTTAGCTCTCGCTGCCTGCTCTCTCCATTTGATGGCATATTCCCTGAAACTTTCAGTTGGTTTCTTCTTCAGTTTAGAAAGGGAAATGCGGTTTGGGGTGACGTCAATATTGTATTGAAACTGTTTGATAAAGGCTCGTGCCAAATCATCCCAAGACGTGCCAACCAGATGCGTCCTGATCCCAAAACCGTTCAGATGCTACTCCCGAGAGGCTTTCCCCAAAATAAGCCATAAGCAATTCTTCTTTTCTTCCCACACCTCTCAATTGGTTGCAATACCTTTTCAGGTGGGCTATGGGGTTTCCGCGTCCATCATACTTTTCCAGTTTGGGAACCTTGAAACCAGGCGGCAAGTGGACATCGGGGAACATACAAAGATCTCTGAAGGCAACACTCTTTTGACCTGCCATTTCTTGCATGTTTTTCAGTTGTCGTTCTAATCTCTTCAATCTTTGGGCCATTTCTTCCCGTACATTCTTTCGGGTAAGCTTCTCAACGTTTGCAGGAAGGTCAAACGAGTACGAGTGGTACTCGGGAGAGTGGTATTGTTCTTGCTGTATAGCAGATTGTGACTCATGAGAAGGTTGTCCTTGGCCATTGGCCCATGCTCGACGCATTTTGGTCATTTGTTGTTTCAATGTTCTGTTTTCCTTAACCACAGTAGGCCCTTGTTGAACTTTCTGACCCTGAGTCTCTTGAGCACTCGTAACAGCTTCGATGCCGGTTATCATTTTCCTTGGATCTTGCTTTCCACTTTACCACAACCAACCACCTCGACTTTCTGGATCAACAAAACGAAACCACCGGGTTAGCGTTAAGGTATTCCACTTATTGATTTCCTTTGTTTTTTTTTCTGCTAGTTTCTTTTCTTTTTCCCTTTTTGTGGTTTTTTTTCATTTTCTATTCTTTTTTTTTCTTTTTGTAGTTTTTCATTTTTTTTTTCTGGTTATGGACATGGTCGAATCCTATGTGGATTGCCTACGTATCATGACCCCGCATGAATCAGACCGAGCGTAGTTCTTGCAAATTAATGCAAGAAATAAAAAGATGTTTATTCGATTTTTTAATTTTTTTTTCTTTTTCTTTGAAGGAAAATTATAGAAGCCGACTCCAACTACAAACTTGTGTAGGAGATTTCTACAAGAATAAGAATATTTTTTGTGTCAATTATGACTATTTCTACGAAATTGGCCACATAATGGCTTATTTGACAAAATGACTATTTTTGCAAAATTTATTTAAGAAAGAAAAATTTGAAATTTTTTTTTTATCATGTGGCTCATGGGGCATCGTTCGGCATCACCATAAACCAACACAAGACTATTTTTCATAAATTGGCCATGTAATGGCTTATTTAAACAAAGTGGCTCTTTTTGCAAAATTCTATTTAAGAAGATGCAAATTCAAAATTTTATCCTGGGGCCTATGGGGCATCGTTCAGCACCGACACAGGCCAACACAAGACTGAGGAAGTTAAAATCTAAAAATGTGGCTATTTCAGCAAAAACCGGCCATATAATGGATTATTTGATAAAGTATTTATTTTTTGTCAAATTGAGTGATGACTCAAACTTGATTTTGCGGATACGGCCTTTCGACATTTCCGCGAGGGAATATTTCAAGGCTGTCTCCACAATTATTTACAAATGACTCAAAGTAGCTATTCTTGCAAAAACGGCCTTCTGGTGTCCTTTTGAGGGACATTCGGCTTATTTTAAGCAAGAATAGCATCACCCGACTTATTTATATCAAAATAAAAAATTTGACATTTTTTTTGTTATTTTTGCAAAAAGGGGTGTGAACCCGGACTTGATTTTGCGGCTATGGCCTTCCAACATTTCCACAAGGAATATTTCAAGGCTGTGCCCGCGAATTATTAAAAAGTGGCTATTTTTTGCAAAAACAGCCTTCCGGCATCCTTTCAGAACATTGGGCTATTTGCAAAAACGGCATCACTTTGATTTTATTGACAAAATTAAACACATATTTTTTTTTGATTTTTTAAAAGGGGTGGTTGGACCCGATGAGAGTTGCCTACGTATCCCACCTAACGGCGAGAATCAAACCTGCGTAGTTCGGTCAGATTATTTGACCAATTATTTCAACAAAATTGTTCTACCTATTTTTTCAAAATTTCTTTTCAAACTTTCGACAGCGTTTCGTCGACATTTCGATTTTTCTATTCTGAAATTTCCTCTCTTTTTGTTTTTTCAGGAATTTAGCCAATAATAATCTAGAACAAATAAATGCAACATATAACATGCTCGGTCTTTTATTATCGGGTCACCTATCCTAGACGGACCCAACCCCTGTGTTGAGTCCCCTAAGTCAGATATGATGCAAATAAACGTCCTAAATCTAGGCTCAATATCCCGATGTTTTCAATGGTACTAGACCGTGTACCCGAGCGGACAACTCGGATCGAGGAGGGGCTACGTACCGGTGACCCGCGGGGTCAATCGGCTTTGTAACTTGTCCGACCTCTTTTTCTTATTTTTGGAATTGATACTAACAGAAAGGGGAGTCTCAACCAGTAAGCACATCCCCGGAGGTAAGAAGAGAAAGGTTTTCGGCACAATTTTATATATACAGTTCACGCAATATCAAAGCGGTAAACATGTAGCACATTAATCAAAACATATAATGAAATCAGATATAAGCAAAAAATAACAATTTAACTGAGCTCGAATTCTTAAACCCTGAACCGAAGTTCTGGGTTACTTATTCCCCAGCAGAGTCGTCAGAGCTGTCACACCTTCTTTTTTCACCGCACATATGTATACACGTAATGTGCCACCGTTTAATACTACACCCCGAGAAGAGATATAATAATAATCAGTGAAGGAGTTTTTCCACTTAAAGGACAGTCGGAACGGGATCAATTTATTTAATTATTCAGAGTCTCCACTTGGGAAAATAATGGTGTCCCAAGTCACCGGTTTAATCCCGAACCGAGAAATTTATGACTCTGTATTACAGTCTGCGAAACTAGAAACCTGGATAAGGAATTCTGTTAACCCGGGAGAAAGTGTTAGGCACTCCCGGATTTCGTGGTTTTAGCACGGTCGCTCAACTGCTATTTTTTTTTGTTTTTATCTGATTTCTTTATATATTTTAACTACGTGCTTTTAATGTTCCGCTTTTTCATTATAGAAGAATTGCGACGTCACGAAAACACATTTCGAGTCACACCGCAACCAGTACGCCTGTGACTTTAATGCATTTTAGTTTCGCCGAGAGTAAGATTTGGGTCACATAAATGCGCACCCGTGATTAGGAAAGTATTATTATTAACTAACGCGCCTAAAGTAATTTCGCGTTTGTACTTTGCGAGGGACACGAAATTTGCTAAATGGCACGCCTCGAAATCTAAGGTTCAATTTATAATAAAAGAGGGCTATTCAATTTGTCATTTTAAGGTCAATCCTAACATGACTATGATTTTCTATATGTTTTTTCCTTAGTCTGTTTTTGCTACCAAACAGTCCAAATGAGTGAGCCGCTTGCCAAGCTTGCCCCCATACCTCAAAGCATTTTGTTCTTCTTCTTCCGCCAATATTTTCGTAATGGCGTGATCATCCTCAGTACCTTGTGAACTGCTATTCAAACTAGACGCTGTCGAACTGGAGCTTCCTCTTGAGTTTCCATATTCAGTCATATTACAATCAACAACTTCTCAAAATAGACCAATACAACAAAATATCCTTTTGGTCGAGTGACGAGGAAGAGAAACAAATGCGATTTTGATAATTCACGAAAAAAGGAAGCAATCGTGAAATTTGATAATCCAAGAAAAAGAAAGCATAAGGGAGAGGGGTGGGTGCCGTAGTAGAGGAAATCCTTCGGTCTACATATGCTCATGACGTCACAACAAATCCTTGCTACAGAGCAATATCAAGAAGCACATCTCTTAATTAAATTTGCTATTCATACACCATTAAAATAATACTATTAACAATAGACAAAAAGAGAGAGTGAACCTTTATGTAGCAAACTTCTTCGACAATTTTTGCAAATTTTAGCTACGTGATTCCTGGATATTACCATCCTTTTCAAAAAATGATGCCATTTTGGTTCCTTCTATCCTATGAAAACATCTTTGAATTTCTATTGATTAACCGTAACCCAAAAGAAGGCATTAAACCAATACAAAACAAATTAATGCAAGACAATAGAATCATGGCATGAAAACACTCAAATAATAATAACAATAACAACAAAGCATAGCTTGAAATAAGTATTGAGTTGAGAATAAAATGGGACCTCAGTAGTAACTTCACTTCAAATTAAATTAATAGGCAGATCTCAAAATCCAGCGTACAGCGCCAGTTAGATGCGAACAAAGATCGGAAACGACGACGGTAACGGACTGAAGACCACGAACGGTAACGGACTAATTTTAAGGTGAAAAATGGAGCTAGACAGAAATGAAAACTTAGAGCTATAAGCCCATGGAGTTTCAGGTGGTTGAAGGTATCGTTCATGGCTGAAAAATTGTGAGAAGCACATATTGCATTTTGAATCAAAAGTTCATACCTGGTGATGCAAATTGTATAGCAACAAAGGAAAAGACCGGCTCTGAGACGACGACTTGAATTGAACGAGAATCACGAATCGGAAAACCTTGAATCGTCCACCTCTAACGCCGACCTCTCGAATGGGATCTCGCTAGTGATTTCGCCATGGATTCTACCATTTTTAGCATGACGAAATGACTGTTTTGGAGCTGATTTTCAAAGAAGTTTTACTGGGTTATGGGGGCTGGAGTTTTGACGGATTTCAAGCTTGGTTGCTGGCTGATTTTGAAGTATTTGATGGTTATTTGCAGCTGAGCATTTTAGAGATTGAAGAAGAGAAATTGGAAGAGTAATTGGAAGAAAGATAAATGACGAGGGCCTCCCCTTCAAGATGTGTCCGTGTTCTGCTAAATAGCCTTTAGGCTTATCTCAAAATGGAGGAGCAAGGGAGCACGTTAATTTCGTGTCCCTTTTTTATTTCCTTTGTTTTTTTTTGTATTTTTGCTTTATTTTATGATTTTATTAAATTGTTAAACTAATTAATTCCTAAAATTTATTTGATATCTATTTTATAGTAATTTTCAATTAAAACATTAAGATGCTATTTTTTATTTTTCTTTAATTGTTCTAAAATGAATTAATACCTACTAAATGCGAAGTTAATTTTCTAAATGCAAATGCATATTTTTTTGTATTTTTATATTAATTTTCATGCAACTAATTAATATGCAAAATTGTAAAAAATAAGGAAAAATTATTTATTTTGAATTTTATGGGAATAACTCATATATAGGGTAAAAATCACGTGCTCACAGCTGTATATTTTTTTTTAGGGCATTTTTATTCTTTTGGTGTGAGATAGTTGGATGGATGAATAATGAATTAGCTCGTCTTTGACTTTATGGATTGTATTAGCTACTAATGTAATCATGCTTCTTGCACCATCTTTTGTGTTTTTCACCGCCTCTGTGGTAATACTATTCTTATTGAAAGTATTTTACCATCTAAAAAGTTCTTTCAAGGTCATTTTATGAGCATAAATGCGGATTGCCCTACTTTTCTACTATTTCTACTCAATTAATTTAATATGGTAGATACCATTTTGATTTATTTCTTCTATTTATAGAGGGTGGACCTCGATAGTGGAGAGGGTTTTGAGAAATATTCATTTTGGATTATGGAGAAGGCACACAAAGAAAGAAGCAAGGGCCTTGGAAGAAAATCAAGGGAGAAAAGGGTAAATATATCTTTTTATATTAATTTTAATAGGGTAGTGGCTATTTTTGCTCAATATTAAAATTGCTGGATAAAAAATAAATATCACCTTAAATAGTGGCTACCCGTGCCATTTCTACAACTAAAGGAGAGGAATAATTGGAAGTCTTATTTCAAAGTAATTGTTAATTTACAAAAAATCTAACAAAATAATGATTTGATTGTTATGAATCGAATTCTATTTGGAGTGAATGTCTATTTTGTGGAGAGTTTTACTTTGCGACTAAGTCATATTTCTCCTATAAATTGAGGGGTCTTACCCGATTGTAAATCATCCCAAAATTCAATAAGAATTTTCTCTCTCTCTTTCTCTACAATATTGCTCTTGTTCTTTTATTATTTCATAACACGTTATCAGCACGAGACTCTAACCAATTGAGTAGAAGCTTTGGGATTGAGCACAATGATTGTCAATTGTTCCATGGACTTCCTTCATGATTAAATTTTGGATTTAAGGTAAGTATACCGTTTTCTCTTTTATTCTATACTTTGATTTTATATACAAGATAAGACAACAAAGTTTAATTATAACTCTAATGGAGTTTAAGAAATTACAACCACCCAAAGTGGCAAAGTTTCTATGCCTTGTCATGATTAAATTCATGTATGATTGTGGGCAAAGAATTGAAAACTCGTCCATTGAATTTGTTCCATTCTCATTCCCTTTAGAGAATGTGGTAGCAGTATGTAATAAGTCTTAAAGAAGACAAAATTATTACCATGAATAATCAATGAATATGGATGTGGCAATAGACGAAATTATATTATCATCATTGTGGCAATGAGAACAATAAGTATTCTCAAAATAATCCCACACTTTGTGAAAATATTTGTCATCGATTTGATATGAGATTTTATAAAGCACATACAGATGACTATGGTCCATTCATGATGTGAATGAGAAAATATCTGATTTGTGAATATATATTCGTTTTTAGAAGAATATAAATGTGCTAGTGGTAGTGATTACACCACACTCACATCTAAAGGAGGTTTGAAATGATATAAGAAAATAATATCATTATTATGGCATGAATGATCATTGGTCACGTACCTATTGTACGCCAAAATATTTTGGCAATGTGATTATTAAAGGACAACAATAATGCAAGAAACATATCTTTCATATAACTTTGGCCATGACCATAATGATATAAGTTTCTCTTTAAAAGAGATATTCACCACATGGATGTTGATGAATCTGTGGTAGTACAAAATTAATTGAGAGCTCTGGAAAAGCAAATTATTACTATTTTGGAGAAACACAATTAATTACCAATAAGGTATTGTGTTGTAGTACGTCTCAAAGAAACTTATTCAGTTTTCAAAGTATACACGAAAACAGTTGATTATATTGAGACTATAAATAAATGAAAGATTTAATATCTTCTATTACTACAACTTGTTTTCTGTTCCAGTAGCCTTTGGCCCTCCCGCTACTGGAGTCGTTTCCGGCGGTATTTTCCGGCACCCCCTGCCCTATCTTCCTTTTCCTCATTCTCTCTTTTTCTTTTCTGTTTTTCTCTTCCGCCTATTGTGTGTGTGTGTGGGTTGGTGTTGTGTTATTTTTTTGGACAGGTGCATCTTTTTCCGACAAGGATTTTCGGCAAGCTACAGTACTTCCGGTGACTCTCGTTTCAGATTTACGGCTGGACGCAGCAGAAGTACCAAGCCCGATACTTGCACTAGATACTAGTCACGGCGGACGAGGCGAGCTTGCGGCGTTTGGGAGTGAAGAGCAAAGCAACACCGGCACCGGCCTGGACGAGCAAGAGTCGGCAGTAGTCGACCTCGGGCGCATCTAAGTTTACTTTCAGGGAAATTTTCGAAGTTGTCGGAGACAAGTGGGCCGACGAGCACCGGCAAAGAAGAGCAACCGAGACGAGCGGTGGGTAGCGCCGGTTAAGCATACAACTACATCGAGTGCAACAATTCAGCACAGGTTTGGTACTCGGGACTTGGTACCTCCCGTTCTACTGTTTCCCCTTCGGTGTTAGCTAATTGTTGTTACTTTAGCTCCCAATTGCTCTATCATTCAGCTAGTGTACTTGTAGCTACGTTTTCCCTGTAGTTTCCATTGAGCACTAGCGAGTATTCTTTGGATTTGCCGTAGGAGTAGTGGCTGCAGTCTGGAATGGTAGATTAAGGGCATGTCCGCGTGTGGGGCAGAGTGTGGGGACGGTCTCAGGGAGTGGGACGGGAGGCAGGGGAGGTAGAGGGGGCAAATGAGCATATAGGTTGAGAATCGGGACATGGAACATAGGTTCGTTAACGAGTAAGTCTATTGAGTTGGCGAAGATCCTTCAAAAGAGGAAGATTAATATAGCGTGTGTCCAGGAGACTAGGTGGGTCGGAACGAGGGCGGTAAACGCGGATGGGTATAAGTTGTGGTACTCTGGAGTCATGAGGGGTAAAAATGGAGTGGGGATCTTGGTAGATAGCCATCTTAGAGAGTCAGTGGTAAAGGTCAGGCGGGTGAACGATAGACTAATGACTATTAAATTGGTGGTGGGCGAGTGTACCTTAAATGTTGTTAGTGCATACGCGCCGCAAGTAGGCTTGGATGAGGATATTAAAAGGCGCTTTTGGGAGGGGTTGGACGACATTGTTCGTAGTATCCCGCCTTCCGAGACGTTATTCATAGGAGGAGATTTTAATGGTCATATTGGGTCGTCTACAGGTGGTTATTCGGAGGTTCATGGCGGCTTTGGTTTCGGGGAGCGAAATGGAGGGGGCACTTCGTTGTTGGACTTTGCCAAGGCATTCGATTTAGCGATTGCGAACTCAAGTTTTCCGAAGCGGGAGGATCATTTGGTTACTTACCAAAGTTCGGTGGCGAAGACTCAGATTGACTATCTTCTCCTCAGAAGAGGCGATAGAAGGTGGTGCGTGGACTGCAAAGTTATACCAGGTGAGACCCTTGCAACACAACATAGGCTTTTGGTGATGGACTTTGACGTTATGATAAGGAGGAAGAAAAGATCAATACGAGGCCACCAGAGGATTAAGTGGGGCGCCTTGACTGCGGATAAAGCTCAGGAGTTGGAAAGAAAGTTATCAGAAATGGGAGCCTGGGGAAGTAGTAGTGGGGAAGCAAACACTATGTGGTCGACGACAACTGATTGTATAAGGAAGGCGGCGGGAGATGTGTTGGGGTTATCCTCTGGCCACACCGGTGGCCATAAAGGAGACTGGCGGTGGAATACTACTGTCCTAGGTAAAGTGGAAGCGAAGAAGGCAGCTTACATGCGATTAGTAGGGAGCACTGGCGAGGAGGAGAAGAGGGCGAACATGGAGAGATATAAGGTAGCTAGAAAGGAGGCGAAAATGGCAGTAACGGAGGCTAAGACGGCAGCTTTTGCCCGTTTGTATGAGGAACTAGGTAGCAAAGGCGAGGAGAAGAAGTTATTCCGCCTCGCTAAGCTAAGAGAGAGGGCGGCTCGGGATCTGGACCGGGTGAGGTGCATAAAAGATGAGGACGGCAAAGTTCTGATGGGGGATGAACAAATTAAGAGGAGATGTCAGACCTACTTTCATAAACTCCTAAATGAAGAAGGGGATCAAGGTATTATACCAGGTGGATTGAGGAACACCAACATTCCCCATGAATTAAGTTATTGTAGGGACATTGAAGTCGATGAGGTCACCGAGGCAATGCGTAAGATGAGGGGGGGTAGAGCTACCGGGCCAGACGAAATTCTGGTTGAACTTTGGAGGTGTGTGGGTAGAGCAGGATTGGAATGGCTTACTGGGTTGTTTAATGTGATATTCAAGACTAATAGGATGCCTGAAGAGTGGAGGCGGAGTACAATGGTTCTGTTGTATAAGAACAAAGGCGATATCCAGAGCTGTAACAACTATAGAGGCATCAAATTACTAAGTCATACCATGAAAATCTGGGAGAGAGTGGTAGAGATGAGAGTGCGAAGGTTGGTGTCTATCTCGGACAACCAGTTCGGATTTATGCCGGGGCGATCTACCATAGAAGCTATCCATCTTATTAGGGGGATGGCAGAACAGTACAGGGATAAGAAGAAGGATCTTCACATGGTGTTTATTGATCTAGAGAAAGCGTATGACAGGGTTCCTAGGGAGGTCTTATGGAGCTGCTTAGAGGTTAAAGGGGTTCTGGCAGCCTACATTAGGGTGATTAGAGAAATGTATGAAGGAGCTAAGACTCGGGTTAGGACAATAGGAGGCGATTCCGAGGATTTTCCAGTTGTTACGGGGTTGCACCAAGGGTCGGCGCTAAGCCCTTTCCTATTTGCCCTGGTGATGGATGCCATAACGCATCATATCCAAGGGGAGGTGCCATGGTGCATGCTATTTGCTGATGATATAGTCCTAATTGACGAAACACGACGCGGGGTAAACGAAAGGCTAGAGGTTTGGAGGCATGCCCTTGAGTCTAAAGGATTCAGGTTGAGCAAGACAAAGACGGAATACCTCGAGTGCAAGTTTGGGGCGGGGCCGACGGAAACGGGAGTGGAAGTGAGACTTGACTCTCAAATCATCCCTAAGAAGAGTAGTTTCAAGTACCTAGGGTCAGTTATTCAGGGGATCGGGGAGATCGACGAGGATGTCACACACCGTATAGGGGTGGGTTGGATGAAGTGGAGGTTAGCGACGGGAGTCCTGCGTGACAAGAAAGTTCCACCTTTACTAAAAGGTAAGTTTTATAAAGCAGTGGTTAGGCCTGCAATGCTGTATGGGACCGAGTGTTGGCCTGTTAAGAACTCACACACCCGGAAGATGAAAGTAGCAGAAATGAGGATGTTGAGGTGGATGTATGGGCATACAAGGATGGATAAGATTAGAAATGAATATATTAGAGAGAAGGTGGGTGTGGCCCCATAGAGGACAAGATGCGAGAAGCAAGACTCAGATGGTTCGGGCACATTCGGAGGAGGAGCACCGATGCACCGGTGAGAAGGTGTGAGCGACTGGCTGTGGCAGGCATGAGAAGAGGTAGAGGAAGACATAAGAAGTATTGGGGAGAGGTGATAAGGCAGGACTTAGCGCGTCTTAGGATTACTGAGGACATGGCCCTTGATAGGGGATTGTGGAAGTCGAACATTAAAGTTGTAGGTTAGGGGGAAGTTGTGGATAATTCCACAGCGCACTAGAGTGATATTAGCTAGTTAGGAAATATCCAGGTTATTGATCAGTACATGGAGCTATTTATTGGATATTAGTATACCTTTCATCTATTTCCTATTTCGTATTTCCTATATTTCTTATGATGCTGCTACTTTATTATTTTGTGTTATGTTGTTATTTTATGTTATTTTCAGTATGAGTTTATTGACAGTACTAATGCATCGTTTTTTTGTTGATGTCTTGAGCCGAGGGTCTCCTGGAAACAGCCTCTCTGCCCCCTGGGTAGGGGTAAGGCCTGCGTACATATTACCCTCCCCAGACCCCACTTGTGGGATTATACTGGGTTGTTGTTGTTGTTGTTGTTGTTGTATTACTACAACTTGTAGCGGGGTAATATGTATGTGAAAATCTACTCACTTTATTCTCCAATTTGTACTACATAAACAAAGAATACCACAACGAAGTGGATATTGATATAAAAAACCCATATCAATTTAAGTATGATGTGCAAAAATGAAATAGAGAATTCACATGGGTAAATATTAAAGAACTAGAAAGTTCTTTACGAATTCTCTTACATTGCTTGTTCTCATTAATTAATTGACCAACTAAAATTGGGATTGAATCCCATGAATGCTGGAAATATCAAAGGTGAATATGAGCCCATTCACCTGCCATGTATACCACATATGATGCATCTATGAGATGGTTACATGTGCAATTATTATTACCCGCAACCTGGCCGGTGTGTGCGAGGTAACTTGCTCAATAATTTGATTTAGAGCATAATTTCCAGATTTTCTATTCAAGAAGTTCATCTTGATAAGTTGGTCTACATCATAGCTGGTTTAGCAAAATAATTTATTGAGTGCCTCCACTTAATAGCTAAATTATTGATTATGAGAACAAAGTTATATATATTAGTTTGATATACATTATATACGAAAGTATATTATTTTTCCCCTCACAAGTGGTTCAGGGTCAAGAACCAAATAATTTCATCTTATTTTTATTAACGTGCGGTGTATATTTTGATTAACACCATAACGCACAAAGATGAGTTCTCAAAGTTGAGGAAACAAGTTAGTTTTTCTAACATGAGGGGGAGACAAGATACAACAGTTGAGAAAAGTTACATGGAATAAATTATCATTTATACATCGAGATCCCCGAATAAAATAATATGAACTTGAAGTTCATAAAAGGATAATTCATGTGCAATTTATTACAAAGTACGCCAGACGCATTTGCTGACCCAAAGAAAGTAACTATATTCTCATTGCAAATAATCATATTAAGTCCTAGAAGGACAGTGTCTATGGTAAGCTTAAAGCGTATAGATAATCGGTTTCAAATAAACTTCTTGATAAAGAAAGTGAGCAAATGATCAAAATGATCATAATAAAGGAGGCAAGTGATCTAGAAGATCACATGAACACTTCATAATATCTCATGAGAGATTTAGAAGCTAGTGTACAAGATTGGGATGCGAAGACTTAAGGATGTGAATTGATGCTCTCATCAGGTGGAGTTAATGCGCGTTGCACTCTTTTTTCCTTACAAGGTTTTGTCCCACTGAGTTTTCCTTCAAGGTTTTTAACGAGGCAACCAAAAGGCGTATTATTAGATTGTGTACTCTTTTTCCTTCTCTAGATTTTTTTTCCCATTAGGTTTTCTTTTAGTTAAGGTTTTAACGAGAATTTATTGTTAAGAATAGAATTCTATTTGGAGTGAATGTCTATAATTCTATTTGGAGTGAATGTCTATCTTGTGGAGAGTGTTACTTTGTGACTGAGTCATATTTCTCCTATAAATAGAGTTGTCTTACCCCATTGTAAATCATCCCAAAATTCAATAAGAATTTCCTCTCTCTTTCTCTATATAATTGCTCTTGTTCTTTTATTATTTCATAAGATTGATGAATTTGTCCTAGCATAATATTTCTGAATTCTGGAAGCTATACAAAACAAATCAAATAAGACAAGATTAAAAATAGGTAACATACCACAAGAATTCTTGTACCAAAAAGCATACCACAAGAATTAATTACAACCATCACATTCAATATTAGGTCTTAACCACAAATCATTTTGAAAGCAACAGGTCATCACCTTAGACTATTAGCCTTGTCATACAAACAAAACATTGTTCCATCTAGAAAAAAACCACATCACAGAACACAACAAAGAGGTAAAAATAATACAATAAAAATGGATTCTTGATTTTCAAGAACTTGAATGGGAGAGTGACTTTCCATCTTCTCTCTTTCTCTCTCTATATCTATATGTTTATATCTATTTCTCGTTCTATTTCTCTCTCTTGAGGAAGAAGAGAAGGGGTGGTTGGGTCTAATGGGTTCAAGCAGTAGCCGTTTGGGGTCACACCCAAGTCGCCCAAATCGCACCAAATGCACATTTTCATCCATTTTCATATGTGGTGCTTCATCCTCTCGCTCAGCCATTGAGGTATGCAATTTCCAGATTTGTTTTCTATTGCTGAAAATCGAAGAAAAAAGGCAACCGTTTTGATTATTTATTAAATGCAATTTCAAGATATGTTTTTTATTGCCTTTTGATATTTCTGAAGCATCCCGTTTATTTGATTGTTAAGAATTTCTTGATAGACCCCAGAAATTTTGATTTTGATTTTAGTTGGCCTTTAATACTTGATTTCATATTATGTAATTTAATTGATTTATAGGGTTTGTTTTGTTGCATTTCTATTCAGTTCCTCAAAGGTACATCATAGTCATATGTTTTGGTCCCTTTGAGAACATCCCATAAAATTGGATGACATGCACAAAAGGAAAATGGTCTACCGGAAACAGAGACTCTTTCTTCATAAAGTAGGGTAAGATTCGCGTACACATTACCCTACCCAGACCCCTCTTTTGTGGGATTGCACTGGATTGTTGTTGTTGTTGTTGTTGCACAAAAGGAGAATGGTCTAAAGAAATTGATACTATGTTTTGGATAATGAAATATTATTCCGAGAATTGGCCTCCAAGGGTGTGGTTTAGCGTCAATGAAGTGGGTGAACCCTTGGAGACCATGTTCATATTTCAGCGTCGAGTATATCACCTCATGCTCTTTTATCGATTGAAAGATGAATTTTGTTTCAAATTTCAGCTTTTAGTATGTGGCCTCATGCTCTTTTATCCATTGGAAGATTAATGTATTTTATCAAGCAATGAGCTGATATTTGGGGTTCTTGTATTGCTCATTTTGTTTAAAGCTACACGACCGTTTGGGCCATGTGCTTAGATATCTTAAACTAGAAGTTTGACGCAGAGTTAGGTACTTTAGGTGTTTAAATTCAATTCATATTTTATATTTGTTAATCTGTAGATGGAAGATGATCCAGCTGAATTGCTGGTGGATTCTGCAGAACACACTGACAAAGGAAAGCTCCAAAACTCTGAGAAGGACCCGTCAGCTGAGTTTATTCCCTCCCGAGCTGAACGTGGAGCTTCATCTGCGAGCAATTTGGTAAATAGCGAAAAATCTACATCTGGAGATGCTAATGTTCAGGTAGGTAACCGAAGTGAAAACTCAACCAAAGACATGGAATTAGTCACTCGATATCGAGCTGGAAGTACAGGTTGTGAAACTGCTAGTACATCTCGAGATGACAGACCATTTCCCTATCCACTTTCTTTAAACAAAAGGACAGACAATGATGTTGTAAATAATGTTGATACTACAGCGAATGGAGATGTCTCTCAAATATTTGCCGGGTCCTCTCGTTCTAGCAGTCCATTGTATCACGGAAACGGAGAATCTTCATCAAGTGAAGATTTTGTTGTAAATCATACAAATGAAATCCTTATCTTCAATAATTCCGATTCTGGTTCTGTATCTGTTCTTTCGGATTCTTCACTTACGCCACATTTGGCGGGAGATGATTTGCGTCAGGATACACCATCTTCAGGTCTCGAGTTTCTGGTGTCAGAAAGGGACGAGAGTTTAAGAGATGGAAGTATACTTCACGTTGATATGGCGAATGCCTCTCCCAATGTTTTCTCTAATAGTCCTGCTGAAATAACTAGTCGTGAAGCAAGACGGAATAGTAGAAGACTTTTTTGGGATTCTTTTTCAAGGAGAAGTCCTAGGAGGCGTGCTGATCCTCGGAATTTTCGTTTTCCAAATGATTATTCAGACGATGTAGCATCTCATGACAGGTTACTGCTGGACTTCAGCGATAATTTCCTTCATGAGGGGTCTGGAGGTAATTTTCCATCAAATGGAAGTCGGACTAGTGGGAGTAATGAACGGCGACGGCATTCCAGATCTGAGGTGACGTGATGTACTTTATTTGTTGCTGCAGTGGAAAGTCTGATTGCTGCTCCACTAAGTTATGGCTATTATCTCTTTGCAGATGTGGGAAAGACTTCCTGGTGGTCTTATTGCTAGTGATCATCGAAGTGCCACTTGTCCAACTGGGATTCACGCAGATGGCCCATGTTCATGTGAGACAATTTTGATGAGTCGAGAAACTGGCAGTCGTGCAAGTATATCACGGATAGTTATGCTTGCTGAGGCATTGTTTGAGGTAATTTTTCATATCTTTTTAGTCTCTTTATGGCCTCTCCAGTATTGTTTAACACGTGGAGCAGTTTTCCCTATTAAATGCTCAGCAGGTCCATTGTTTCCCTCGTTATCAATAAAAGTTCATTTTACTTTCTAAGGAAAAGGCTGTTTCGGTTAAGATTGTCACCTACTAGTAGGAATATACTTTCTACTATGGTTTAGGGTCATCACGTATTATGACTGGTGGAAACAATTAGTACTACTGTTCTTTTCAGTTCGCCACGTTATACACTTCCATTTCATGTAATGCAATTTGACTAGGAGGGTGTTTGGATGGGGCTTAAAAGCTGGTCAAACTAGCCTTTAAGCCCTTTTTATCTTGTTTTTGTGTTTGGCAAGTTAAAAAGTGCTTATAAGTACTTGGCTTTTAAGTCAAAACAAGCTAAAGCCATAAGTTAGGGGGTGCCTGATTTATTGCCTTTTGACTTAAAAGCTGTCCATGTTTGGCCAAGTAATTTACTTTCCTATCCCTTATCTTTTATATAATTCCAAAATTAACCTTTCTTCCTCGTTCGTCGTCTTTCCTGTGTCATTTGTCCATCTCGTTTCTGTCTTCCTTCTATGCTATCTTTCTGTTTCTTCTTTTATGTGACTTATTCTTTCTTTCCTCTAGGATAATTTTTAAATTTGGTTATAGCATAACCAGGTAGGTATACTGAGTAATTATTAATGGGATTTGTTGGCACTTCAGGGCTCATTTCTGACTATCGCCCAATAACATTATGCTCAAGAAAATTAGTGTGAAGAAACCTGCTGTAATTTCTATCGATTTGTGCCCTAGCATAGAGTTGGAATATATCTTTATTTTAATACGAGCTAAATTCGATTGGAATATATTTTGATGCAGTATGCAATTTTCATCAAAGAAACTCAAGTATTTAGTACTCTAATTCTTCATTTCAATGGCTTCTACTGCATTTCGCTGGCTTCTATTCATTTAAAATGGATGGAATATAAAGTTTAATCCTAGAAAATTGATTTGATAAGAAATGTAAGCAAAACAAATTTAAAATTTATCTAATCCATTTATATTGAAAATGGATTGAGATACAAATTAATTTATATTTGAATTAACTTAGAATTGAAAGTCTTTGTGGTAATCAGCTCATTTATAGAGTTAACAGTTTTAAGGATATTTTAGTTGTTTTAACCAAAAATATATTGATAAACACTTTTTACCAAACACTTCAACAATTTTTTTTTAGTTTTAGCACTTCTATTCAAACATGTAACTGCTTATTTGTAAAACCAACTCCAACACTTAAACAATGCTTTTAAGCACTTGGTTAATTAAAAGCTACTTAAATTCAGCCAATCCAAACGGGTTCTAGGTATGAAGCTTAATAAGGTAATTTGACTCGTTGATTGAATTGGTAGAAGAGAACAAAAGACTAATGAATAAAAAGCTATGTGATGCGGAAACAACACGTCTTTGTATAAATTTAATTGTTTAAATGAATTTGAGTTGTTGGAAGAAATAAGAATTATATCTAATAGTATAAGTATAAAACAATACTATGTGTAGGTTGAATTAAATTGGCACGTCTCACAATGGAAAGTGGGTCTTATAAATAGGGAGGGAGGAGAGAGTTTTTATGTTGGAAGGACCGAAAGAAGTACATGTAGAAATGGGTCATTGGTAGTAAATCCTTGTAAATGAAGGTGAATCCAACTTAAAGAACCAAGCCAATATTGAGTATTTAAAAGGTTCTCATGAATGGTAAAATCTTATGAAAGGTCATAATAACAACAACAAACCGAGTGGATTTCCACAAGTGGGGGCTGGGGAGGGTGTAATGTACGCATCCTTACCCTACCCGGCAGAGAGGTTATCTCCGATAAACCCTCAGCTAAAGAAAAGATGAAAGAAGCAGTGGCAACACACAATAATAACACAAGATATATAGAAAACCGACGCCAAGGTAACAATTATGAAAGACCACAATTAATGATAAAATCTTTTGGTAAATGCTAGTATCGTAAGAAGCCCAACAGTCAGCTACTTCTAACTATGTTGCTCAGACTTCAAATATGCTGCTGCACCTGTGTTGTTCCTTCAAAAGGCACCACTTTTGGATGATCCGACACAAACCCGACAACATTCTTGAAGAGTCACGAGCAACATATTTGAACAGAGATAAGGGTAATGAGGCTGGGAGAGAGGAAGCTGTTGTAATGTTAGATTAATATCTACATAGGTCTGCTTAATCTGTTGCTATACGTAATACCCAATGCTTGGTATGTAGACCTGTTAAATACGCTTAATTTGCATGATTTAGAGATACATTATATTACATTTAAGTTTTTTCTTTCTTCGACAGATTCATCATGTTCTAGCAGTGGGTTTTCCATTCATTAGTGGAAGTCATCAACTATCTGACACTAATGGAAAATTGCAGGTACTGGATGAAATACATCGGCAACCGATGTCAGTGTCCTTATCTGTGTTATCACTTCCAGCTCCAGAGTCAGTTGTGGACTCGTTCCCAGTGAAGAGTTACTCAAAATCAGAGGAAGTAGATACTGGCAACAATGTCCCACAGTAAGTTTCTCTATCTCTATGTTTCACATTTTTGCTGCCTTGTTCTTGTAAAAGGAGAATTTATGTTGCTTTGTACAGAAAATTTTTGGTATTGTTGGGCTAGTTTTCTATTTTTTTCATATTCCGTTCTCTGTACCTGTAAAAACTACCTCTATTCTGCCCCCACACCCCCCTCACCCCCCAAAAAAGAAAAGAAAACCCCGATCTCATTTAACCATTTGGCATTGTAGAGACGAAGAGATGAATGTTTGGATTAGTTACCGCATTGAGTTTGGTAGAAAGTGTTTACAAATTGTAGTCTGCTTTGAGAAAAAACAGAGATATTGTTTGAGAAGATGTCACCTGAATTATCAAGAGGTTCTTTTAAAAAAAAAGGTTTAAGGAAAGGGGTTAAAATTTTTGGCATGAACATCCATTAAGAAAAAGCATTTCTTGAGACGAACTAATTAAAGCAGGTGAATAAAAATGGGTTGGAAGGAGTAGCATTATACGAAGACGAGTTAAAACCAGTTACTATGTGCAATAAGGCGTTATGATTTCAAGCAAGTTTTTTTCCTGACAACTGATATGATGTAGTTATGTGGTAGTAATTTTATATGTTAGACTATCATGTCTTTTATGAGGTATAATTTTTATGAGGTGTATGCTGGAGTAATTAATGCGGTTTTTATTTTTTTTGTTTTTGTTTGCCTTTTTTCCATGCGCCGAGGGTCGATTATACTGGGTTGTTGTTGTTGTTGTTGTAGTAGACTATCATGCCTTTTGATGGTTCCAGTTTTGTAATTTATGATCATGCTATACAATTTGTAGGTGTCACATATGCTTAGCCGATTATGAGGACGGAGATAAAATACGAGTTCTACCTTGTCACCATGAGTTTCATGTATCATGTGTGGATAAATGGCTCAA
Organism: Nicotiana noctiflora; assembly: GCA_032618575.1. Classification (NCBI taxonomy): domain Eukaryota; kingdom Viridiplantae; phylum Streptophyta; class Magnoliopsida; order Solanales; family Solanaceae; genus Nicotiana; species Nicotiana noctiflora. Next base: position 134,639 of record JASVEL010003020.1, read on the forward strand.
AGAGATACACGGGTAACATGAAACTGCACCTTACTCTTGATTTACGTTTCTATACATTAGTTCTATTCTCTCACCGGTTTACTAACATGGTGTTCTTCCATATGTTGCCTCTTCACAGTGTATGTCCACTTTGCAGAGGAGACGTCCGAAATGGTTTTGTTGAAGGTTCAGTTTCTAACTCAGCAGCACCTTCTCTTTGAGATATCTCTAGTGTAATAGAGAGGAAAAGGGAGGGGAAGAGGGGAAAGGAACGCACGCTAAAACCTGGCTCCATAATTTATTATTTGGTAAATATAGCAAAGGAAAGATTGTTGTATCACTTACCGGAGCATGTTGAAAATGGAAGGATCGGATCATGAGTAGCTTCAGTTACCCCAAGTTTTCTTCGTTCGCCTTATTCTCAACACAAGGTGAGAGAATAAGGGCCTCTTCCTTTTCTTCTTTCTGACTTTGCCCCATGCAATTTTGTGGAGAGCTTGTACAGATGTATATGGCAGATTTCGCTCTGCAATGCACCCTTGTTAAGAAGGCACATTTTAATGTTTATGGAACTGATAATATTACAATGCACATGCCACTGTACTTGGTGGATGCTCTTAGGAAATAGGTAAACGTATGTATTCTCATTAATGTATACAGATATGTCTGTAATAGGGGAAGTTCCATATCTATATATGATATTATAGTAGACACTTTCATAGCCAAGATCTGGCTTGTCTTGCCTGCAATTGAAATCCTTGCTCATTTTGTTTGATCATTTTGAGATGAGAGGTCATATATACAGAAGTCTGTAAAGTAATGTCAGCAAACAATTTTCTGCATTCTCCCTCCACACCCCCACCACCCCCGCCCTCGCCGGATGCTATATCGAGAGGGGCGACCCTGGCATCTGTGAAGTTTGGCAAAAGTTTCATGTATTATGTCTTTAGAAGTAGTGATTTATTAGTAGCGGCACCTTATATACAAAGCAAATTTTTGTTGAATCCAAAAGTGCATATTCGATTTTTAAATCCTAGGTTCGCCTCTGCCTCCCTCCCCTCCAACCCCAAACAAAAAAAGGGAAAAAGAACAAGATAAGATTAGTTATGAGGATCCTTACATTTTTTTTTACAATGAATTCGTTTTTTGAATCCATTATTTGTTTAAAGTAGAATGTAGATGAGATGCCGCACCCAAGGATGTGAGATAATGTGAGATAGTGTACAAATTGGTTTCTTCCATCTGCCTAAGCCTTGGCGGAGTGTACTTGTGGCTATAGTACAAGTGTGTGCAACCTAGTCTCAAAACCACTATTATAAACGATATAAATTAGTACCATAAAAAGTCCAAGTAACAAATTTTTGTACTAACATAGTCGGGACATGATTGAAAAGTTGTAGCTAAAGAAAGTTATCTCAAATAGTATGAAATATAGACAAGGAGGACAAAGATGTTAGAACTTATGTTTTGGCACCATTCAATATGGTTGTCAATCACAATTACTATGAATGGCAACATGTCCAACATAAATAAACAGGAAAAAACCATCCAAAGATGATTTACATTAATGTTAATCACATATTTAAGTTTTGACTAAAGGAATAAATTAATAAACATATCTCTGGTAGAGAACACCATCTGGAAGCTACAGCTATAAGTAGAATCCATTACAAAGAAAGTTGATTAGTTCTCAGCTTTCTTTAATTGTCCAAATGACTTTACTTTTAAACATCAAAGAAAGGATTATATTTGAGGCCCTTATCAATGCTACTATTAACATAAACTTGACCATTCTTCAAAGGAGTGAGGACTTTGGCTTGTTTGGAAGGTAATGTATAATGATCTTGTTGGGGTGCAAATAGATTTGGATGGCAATTTTCATCATCATCACTTTCATCAAATGTTGTCCATCTTTTTGAGTTGTTCTTCTTCTCCCTTGTTATAATACCACCACCTCCTCTTAAGTTTCCCATTTCTCCAACATGGTTCTTGAATTCCTTCCTTACAACATCCAAAACAACGTCTCCATATCGATCACACCATGTTCTGAAATCGTCAAAGAAAAAAGTACAGACAAATTAGTGTTTAAGTAATGCCTGATTTGCGTACACAAAGCAGTACAACAAAAGTGTGCTTACTTAGGGAAGAACATTTTAAGGTCAGCCTTGTCAACTGGAAGCCTAGTTGAAATTGCTTCAATTTGATCATCTCTGTTGTGTGATACCAATTAGTAAAAGTCCAACTCCAACAAGTCTAAAAACACTAGAAAGAGTAACATAGGAAACAGATATTTTGCTTACGTTAACTCAACACTTGAATTTTTGGCACCAAGTTCTGTTTGAATTCTTGACAGCTCTTTCTTGATACTGTCTCCTAAAACCTGCAAATATGCAACAAAAATTGCAGATTAGATCTCAAACAGGATCACAGATAAGTATATAGAACCTACTTTTCTTCAGTAAATGTGTTTGTATGAGACCTTATCGACAAAGAAATCCGAAGGTGCACCATTAGGATGCAACTTTCTTTTAATCTGCTTAGTATCAGGACCTTCTCCAACAGGTTCTGCAACAAGCTGACCTAAGTAAGTTCCACCATCTGATTTCTCATCAAGCGACAATGGAGCTGTTTCGTCATCACAATCATTTTTCTTCCACTTCTTGAACCCATCAAATCCCCACTGTTTCTTCCCTGATTTCGTCTTTCCTTCAGATTCAGGCTCAGCACGTTGATGATCATCGCTCTGCCCTTCGTTTTGTTCTCTTAAAAACAGACCTTTAAAAGGTTTCTTTCTTGATTTGTCACCTCCACTTTGTTTCTTTACCTTCATTGGTTCACTAGGCAAGCTCTCTACCATAAGAATAGACTTAGTTTCACTTTCTTTTTCCTTCAAATGAGTATTCCAAAAGGGATTTTCAGTTGAAACACCTAATTCATTTCTTTCATATTTAGAATCTTGCTTACAATTTTCACTAAGTATGCCTCTCTCTTCTTTGATCTTTCCATTTTTATTCGACGATGCAAAGCCAAAAACTGAAGCAGCCCCTCCTTTGATTTGCTTGATAGCTGAGTTTTGCTTTTGCTTCGAACTTGAATTCTCTTTGCCAATATAGGATTTTTCATCCTTTAAATCTATAACAGACCATTCATCATCTGTGCCTTCTTTCTTTGATCCAACAACTACATGTTTTGCCTCAATCTCAGCTCCTTGAACTGCTAGCCTTTGCAATAATGGCCTCTTTGATGTATGATACTCTTCCTCTGATATACATTTTGCATACAATAACTCCTTCAAGAAGAAACACCATAAAAAATTTAAGCTTTACATGAAAAACCAAACATTTATAAATAAATAAATAAAACCAAAAGCAAAAGGGAAAAAAATAACCAAACTCCCACAAGCTGAAATTTCAGTTTAATTTGGAAAATGAACTACCTTAGAAAAGATTAAAGCTTTACAGGAAAAACGAAAATTCATTAAAAAAAAAATAAACATAACAAAAAAGACTCCAACTCCCAAAAGCTCAAATTTCAGTTTAATTTGGAAAATGTACTTGACTAATTCCTTAAAGACGAACAACTATATAAAAATTTAAGCTTTACATGAAAAGCCAAAAGTTTATAAAAAATAAAAACAACCAAAAGAAAAAGAAAAACACCCCAGCTCCCAAAAGCTGAAATTTCATTTCAACTTGGAAAATGTACTTAAAATTAAAAATAATTGAGTTTTCTACTTCTTTTTCCTATCAAATGACACAAATTGAAAGAATTGAGACAAAGTGAAAAAGGGAAAATTACCTGCAAGAAGATCAACTTATCCCTTAAAATAGAAGAATGTTCATGATCAGCAGGTGACACGATAAGGGTATCGAGCAGATGTGATCTGAAAGCAGAAACCTCAGATTCAGCCAAGATTCCTTCTTTACAAAGACCCATCAAGTTAAGAATTTGATGAAAAGATTCTTGTTGCCATTTAAGGTTGTCTGATTGCTGCTTTGACAACCTTTGCTCAGCAGCTACAATCGCGGGTAATCGCCTTTTCTTGAAAGGAAATGGAAGAATGGTTTTGCAAAGTGAAGTGATTGAATCATGAAGTGAGCTGTAGTATGTTGGAGTATATGAATAAAGCATTCTTGAATTCAATAAAAGAAGTCTTTTTTTGTTGTATTGTGAGAATTTGATTTGAGAATTTAAGGTATGAATTGATCCTATTTGTATTTTGAATGTGAAAATTTTCTTGTATATTTTGATGGTGAAAGGTTTTGTTGTAATGAACAGAGGTTCCAAACGGTCAGTGGAAAAACTAGCCGTTGGAGTTTTAAAACGTTGGACTAGTATGAAACGGTGTCGTGTCATTTCCTAAAGTTTCAACTGTTTCCGATTTTATTGGATGCGTTTTGGGCCCTGTTTGGACAAATTATAGGCCCAATTATGGCAAGCCCAGTACACTTTTTGGACAATTACGGCTGGTTTGCGCAAATGTCTCTTTTTATGGTAAAAATTGCACGAGCCGTCCTATTTGGTCGCCCTCGTTTAACCTATACCCATTTTATGTAAAATTTTTAACTTGTATCTACTTTTTAAATAACTTAAGTTCCTTTCTCCTCCTCTTTTCCTCCTTCAATTTCTTCTTATTATTCTTTCTTTCTTCATTCTCATCGTCCAATTCATAATCTTAAGGGAATCGAAGGAATCACCTAAGACTTATTCTTTTTACTTTCTAGAGTTTGGCTTTTGTATCTCTATAGGGTCTACCTTCCATGTGATCGCACAAACATACAAAACACAGTTAGCTTTAAAAACCAGAAAAGGCAATTCAACATCTCAGCTTTTTGTTTATTTTAAAAATATTTCTCATAAGGTAAATATATATTGTATTAGTTTAATTTCCAGTAGAGCACAACTATTAAATAAATACTACGTAAATAATTAAAACATCTTATGTCTTCCTCCACTTCTATTCCTAACGACTACTATACTCTACGCTTTCTTTGAGTAAAGAAAAAGAGCAAAAGCTAAAGCCAAACTTCTTTTTCTCTTCGTTATCAACAACAACAACAATAACTACCCAGTATAGTTTCACAAGATGGGATCTGGGGAGGGTAATATTTAGACAGGCCTTACCCCTACCCGAAAGGACAGAGATATTGTTTCCAATTGACCCTCGGCTTAGGGAAGGAAAAGGAAAACAACAACAACAACAACAACAACAACAACAACAACAACAAAAACAAAAACAAAAGAGCATTAGTAACTCCAACAAAAATTACATAAATAGTTATCTAAATATAAGAACCATAAATAAAATGGCATGCAATAATATCAAACAATAACTACCATAAATAACTACCATAAGGCGGACACAATCCAGTGCACAAATCATCTATGGGTCGCCCTAACAAGCGTCACCCAGCCCCGCGAGAGGAGTGTCACACCTCTTTTTTACGCTTACCCGCGAGGGCGCAAAATATAAAAGAGAGTTTTTCCAATTAAAGGACAACCAAAACGGGATTCATTTATTAAGAGATTCGGGGTCGCCACTTGGGAGATTTATGGTGTCCCAAGTCACCGGTTGAATCCTGAATTGAGAAAAGGTTTGACTCTATTTAACAGTCTGCGTACCAGAAATCCGGATAAGGAATTCTGTTAACCCGGGAGAAGGTATTAGGCATTCCCGAATTCCGTGGTTCTAGCACGGTCGCTCAACTGTCGTGTTCGGCTCATTTATCTGATTTTTTACAGTCATGTACTTAGTGCAAATTAATATCCCTTTACCGCTTTTATTATTATTATGATTTACGAGAGAGAAAGTTGCCTAAAAATATGTTTCGAATCACGTCACATGAAATGCACCCGGATCCTCGACACATTCTTATTCAACATTTTTTTGGATTTGGATTTGGGTCGCATGAAATGCACACCCGTATTTAAGAAGTTTGAATTAAACTGCGCGCCTAGAGCGATTACTTATTTACACTTTTGAGAAGGCCATGATATTCGCTAAGAAATGACACATCTCGAAATCTAAGTATTTTATATGTACCTTTATGAGGGCCTTGCGATTTGTGTAACTATTGGGTGAGGCGCATCTCTAATTCAAATATAAAGCGAGCTACATCCTGCTGTATTTATTTAGGAGTTGATTCCAAATTATTTAAAACTTGTTACGAGCCACACCACATGAAATGCGCCTGTGGTTCCTGACACGCTTTATTTAATCTTGTTCAAAATTGGGGTCGGGTCACATGAAATGCACCCCCGATTCCTTTAATCTAATTAGTCATCCAGTCGAGTAATAACACTAATTCCTACAATGTGACAAAATCCTACTCAACTATAACCAATTCAAGCAAACATACGGTTAGTTAATTAAGTGAGTAGGTTTGAGTCTATGGTGGACAATTATATGGAAAGAACTTACTTCGAATTCAAATAATCCTCAAAGAGCCACTGTCGTATGTTTTCGCAAGTTCAAGATATCATTCATCACGGGTGTTCAAATTACCTTAAATTTTCTACTTAAGCAAATAGCTAATCTCACTTTTAACATAGGGCCTAGTTAACAGATTTGAGATTACGCACATGAATAGAGAATATTGAACAAAGATTCAGCAGAATGATTCAGGTTTACGTACATATCTAATGATAGTGTATCTTTGATCTAAATACATCTTTCATAGCCAAAATCAGCAATACAAACTTGATTAAAGAATAACAAAATATAACAAGTATAAGAACTGTGGACATCTATATGTATTCAGCAGACTTAAAAGGGAGCTTCAAACTTCATTCTTTTCGAACCAAGACACTACAATGACAGAGATGTGTACCTGGAATACGGAAGAAGAAAGAAGAGTGAGCAATGAACAAAGTGGCAACCAACAGTATTGGCAGTAACCAAACAGCAACCAAACACTCCCAACAATCAGATTTCAAGAAGAAAAACCAATGACAGAGAGTTCGAATACTCCAAAGATAATCAACAGAGAATTCCCAATCAACCAAACCCCTACACCTCTGAAATGCCCCAAAAACTTGTGCACCCAACTGATTGAATCCCAAATGACTTCAAACAACAAACCACACCACCAAAGTTCTGCCTATTGATTGAATCCGTGTATATAACAGAAAAGAAACAGAGAAGTGCCAACTATCCTTCAGTTCTAGAGTCCACTGAAACTTCAACTCCTAGATAGCAACAGAAAAACGAACACCACAAACTAACAGAAGCAACAGCAACAAACAGTAGCCAAACACCAATGGAACAGTAACACAGTGTTGATATGTGTATGTATTTCTGCTTCTATCTGTATGTTTCTTTGAATGCCAGATGGAATCCAACAAAACTTCAGAGACAAACTTGTCAATTATCAAAAGAAGAAGAAAAATCAGATCACTGGAATCAGTCCCCCCCCACAGTTCCTCTCCTATTCTCTTTTATATCCAAAACTAAGAGCCAGGCCAGCCTGTTTCCCTGCACATGTGCACTGATTGTCCAGCTCTTAAGAGCACTTCACAGTGTAAAAAAAACTTCTTGCCCTAATATTCTCTGCCCAGCCCATCACTTAATGTCTAAATCTCATTTTTTAATCCAAAAGCGTACTAGTAGCCTGTTTTTCTATTCAAAACCCCTTACCCTGCCAGATGGCTCCCATGTTACTTCTGTTTTCCAATTACACTGCACACACAGTGATAATCAGACCTATTGACAGTCCCTCAAACATGCTGGCCGTGTTCATTTGAATTAACTCTAAACCATATGGTCCCAATTCAGCTATAACCAATTCGAATTCCTAATTCGAAACATTACAATTCAACTTCAATTCGACAGTAGTTCAAACATGGAATTGATTGGTATTAACACTAATGTCCTACTGTTCTAAACAAAATTTTATAACTATTCGACGATATTCGTTTAATCGATTATAACACCTAGAATCGATAACACACAATCGACTAGATAAGATTTTGATTCCACAACATCTCGGATTCCACAGTGTCTCGGCAGAGAACAAGGTAATGTAGGAACATGGTTCGACTTTGATAATCGAATCGCATACGCGCACTCAATCACAAATATCATCATACAATCAAACAAAAGCAAATCGATCGACCAAATAAAAGGGTCTATTGGAGATGAAGAATGAAGATTTGAAATAAAAACAGAAAAACGAATGAACAATTAAACCACACAATGAGCACAACAATATATAAAACAGAAGAAAAAATGAAATACCTTATGAAGACAATCCGAAATCGAACAAACCCGGGCTTACACGGACTTGAAATTGCATTTTTTGAAGTCGAATGGACTTTAATTGAAATGTTTTCAAATGAAAACATACCAATTAAAGTCTATTAACTTCAAGTCATTTTAATTGGACGAAATCCCTAGTTTTTTAATTCTAGGGTTCTTAGGCTCAAATTGGGGTTCGAACATTTCTAGCCGGATTCGAACCAAAACAAGTTTGGTTCGGTTACGAGGAAGGTCAGGGGAGCAATTGGTACGAGTTTGGGGTCAATCGGAAGCGGCGAAGTTTGACGGCCGTTCTTTGATTCAATATTTGAGGCATTGAGGTGAGATTCGAAGGAAGCTAAGCTCGGGAATGGAATGAGGAGGTTATGGGGATGTTGTGGTGTAAAAATGGGGAGGTTTGGCCCACCGGAACCGCCGTGAGGCGATTTCCGGTGGGTGGAGACGGCGGTCTGCGGCGGAGGCGGCTGGTCTTTGAAGGGGTGTAACAATTGAATGTGATTTAGGGTTTTGGGATGGGTTTGGGTAATTAAAATTAGTGTAATATTCTGGACCGTTGGATGCAATATCATCAACGGTCCAGATTGAAAGATGGGAGATGGGGTTGGGCTGGGATCGTTTGGGCCGCTGGGTAGGGGACCGTTTGGGGCTGGTGTATGGGCCTGGGGATTTTGCAGATTGGCCCAAAGCTTTTGCCTTTCTTTTTTCCCCTCTATAATAACTTGTATTGTATTTTTCCTCCCCCTTTTTTTTGTATTTTTTTGTATTTTGTATTTATTCTACTTTGTGATTATTATTAAGCACTAATTAAAAAACTAAACTAATTACCTCTTTTTGACAATTTTCAATTTAAAAACTAACTAATTTTTTTGATTTTTTCTTTAAATTGCTAGAAAAACGAATTAATTCCCTAAAGATGCAATTTTTGTATTTTCATTTATCACACGCAAATAACATGCAAACAACTAACACAAAATTCACACAAAATTATAACAATGAGGAAAATCATTTATTTTGGATTTTATAGGCATAACTCATGTGTAGGGTAAAAATCACGTGCTCACAGCTGCCCCTCTTTGCTCGGGGACACGAAGAGTTTCCGTGCAAAGATAAGTGAGCAACTATGAACGATTATTTACCCGCTCGAGTATTCCATTGCGAAGCGTTTTGAAAAACTTTGACCGCACCCTGCTTCAGAGGTTGCCTACATATCCTGGGCTAAACAGGAATCAGGTCAGTGTAGTTCGGGAAGTTTTGGTAGCTGGGACTACCATGACTGTTGCGATATTGCTGTTACTGCTGCTACTGCTATTACTGCTGTTGCTGCTATTGCCACTGCTCAATTGATCTCCTTATTACACCGTACTAAGCAACAAAAAATAAGAAGCTAGACTAAGTTACAGTATTACAAACTCTTATCTATCCTTTTTAACTTGATCTTGTCATGCTCATTGCCATCCTGCTGGCCTTGATGTTTCTTCACGTACTTCTTCTCTTCTAACAATTGTTATTTCGGCCTATCTTGATTGCCGAACTCCGACCGTTGGTCCCTTCCTTTGTAATCTTCGAACTATTCTCCTTCGAAGTTTGTATCTGTCTTTCTGATCCTTGTTGCCTTCCTTTCGATTATGAACTTGGATTCACGCTGGGGATTCCCGTTATGCTCTACCGTTTTCCTCAACCAACTTCAACAATAAATCGCCACTCCGTTCTTCAGGCGGGCTCCCTGACTTCAATTACAACTTCAAAATAAATCGCCACTCCATTCTTCAGGCGGGCTTCCTGACTTCAACTACAACTTTCGAAATAAATCGCCACTCCATTCTCCAGGCGGGCTTCCTGACTTCAACTACAACTTTTAAATAGATTCGCCACTCCATTCTCCAGGCGGGCTCCCTGACTTCAACTACTACTTCAAAAAGAAAATCGCCACTCCATTCTCCAGGCGGGCTTCCTGACTTCAACTACAACTTTTAAATAGATTCGCCACTCCATTCTCCAGGCGGGCTCCCTGACTTCAACTACAACTTTTAAATAGATTCGCCACTCCATTCTCCAGGCGGGCTCCCTGACTTCAACTACTGTTTCAAAAAGAAAATCGCCACTCCATTCTCCAGGCGGGCTTCCTGACTTCAACTACTACTTCAAAATAAAATCGCCACTCCATTCTCCGGCGGGCTCCCTGACTTCAACTACTATTTCAAAAAGAAAATCGCCACTCCGTTCTCCAAGCGGGCTTCCTGACTTCAACTACAACTTTTAAATAAAATCGCCACTCCATTCTCCAGGCGGGCTCCCTGACTTCAACTACTACTTCAAAATAAAATCGCCACTCCATTCTCCAGGCGGGCTCCCTGACTTCAACTACTCACTAACTCCATCCCATCCACGTCGCCTTCCTTTGCTTTCTGTACCATTTCTTCTTCCTGCATCGCCTATTGGGCCACCTTTTCTTCTGAATTATCTTGTCTTGGAATTGCTTTCCCCTGGGTCGTATTACTTTTCTTTTGGCTGCTGGGGATATCTTTGGAACTGTTTACTCACCTGCTGGGGATGATGCTGCTGAGGAAGTATTCTTTGTTTCCTTCACCCCTCATTCTCTCTCGGACTCGCCGGGTTTGAAATGTTATGGACCGGGGATTATCCTGGCGGGGGACCTCTTTTCCTCTTCCTTCTTCCCATACCTCCTCCGGGACTCACGCCTTTGCTTCCTTGAACGAATTATGGGATGTAATACTGCTGGGGGAATCTCGAAGCCATTGTTTCCTTTTTCCAACAATTGCTAGGGATGATACCGGGCTCAAAGATCACCCCATCTTGTGTTGCTTTCTACCCTTATCCGCTGGGTCTTTGCTTTCAAGAAAATTTTCGCAACAGGAGAAAATTTTCTGCCCCAGTTTGATAAACTTCTGGATGGTATGCTTTTCCACCAACGAACCCTCTTTTCCTGCTTTAAATCAAAGAAAAATTGTTAGTTTCAAAACGCGGTGAGTGGTCGTGCCACTCTTGTTGGGGCCATTCTCTTTCTCTTTCAGCTGCTTGGCCTCTCTCGAATTTTGAGGATGACGTTGACGCTTGCCGGGGACGATGCTCTTTCCACGAACGGTTTCTCATCTTTCCCTTTCATTCCAATCTTTGGTTTGATCCAACTCTTTTAGCCGGTGATCTGTTGCGTGAAATCATCTTTCGGACGTGCCACATGTGTCCATCATACTCCGTAATTCCTCGTTCCACGCCTATTCATTTTCATTATACTGCTTTGGGAGACTTGGTAGTAAGCTTTGTAAAATCAATTCATTTTCATTATACTGCTTTGGGAGACTTGGTAGTAAGCTTTGAAAAATCAATTTTCGAAAGAAAAAGAAAAGAAATGCTAACCGCAAATGACAAAAGAAAAGGAAAACTTTTCTGAACTCAAAAATAGGAAAAACTTATCAGAATGTGTGACTGATCCAATGGTTATGCCGCGCTTTTGAGATTAATCTACCCAGTCTATTCAATGTCAATCACTTTCTGATGGCCGCGTTTTGCTAAAAGCAAACGGATGTCCAAACCTTGTCTCAATGCAGACATCTTGTAACCCTCTCACCCTGTCACCTCACAGTGCCCTTTGAAGGGTTTTCACTAATGAGATTCTCTCATTTCTCTATCTCCCGTCGCCTTAAGGTGCCCGTAAAGGTTTTCACCGTAAGACTCTCTCATTTTACTTCTCTCAACTTCCTTCGCCTTAAGGTGCCCGCGAGGGTTTTCACCGTTAAGACTCTCTCATTTACGCTTTCTTTCCCCGCGGCGGGGTATCACCCATGAGATTCCCTCTAGAGCGTTATCCCCTTTCGGCTTGTGCATCCTGGATTCAATCGAGGGTCGGGATGTCACTTTTGGCTTTCATTCACATGACTTGGCATTTCTCAAATACCGATCGAGAGGTCTTTCTGGTTCTTAATGTGGTTTCTGCGCGTGAGGCTGAAGAAAGGGGTTTAACCTCAACGGTTAGCTTATTACAACTTTCGGGATCCACACTATCTTTCAAACGAAACAATGACTTCTGCCCCAGTTTTGTTGCTTGGGGGATCTTTGATTTTTAATTTATTATGACCGAGCCGTGTGGCGCCTACGTATCCTTCTTAAGGAATCAGGTCGAACGTAGTTCACTTTTTCTTGTATTTTTTTCTTTGTTTCTTTTTCTATTTTGTTACACATCTTCCTTGATGATTCCGAAAGAGGGTATATGAAAGAATAATTAAGGCTCAAATGGGAAAACAAGGGTTAAAGTGTTTGGGTAGTAGAAAAATTGCCTCTGTCATTTCATTCTCCGAAAAATGCCAAATACACACAGACGAAACCAAACGTTGACAAATGCATTAAAGAATTACACATAATATCTCTTGACTGCATCAGAATTGATAGCCATATCAGTGCATCTTCCCTCAACATCAGTTAGACATAGAGCGTCGTTGGATAATACTCTAGTCACCACAAATGGTCCCCGCCAATTTGGAGCGAACTTGCCTTTCGCTTCGGCCTGATGTGGTAGAACTCTCCTCAGCACATGCTGTCCCACTTCAAATTTCCTGGGATGTACCTTCTTGTTATATACTCTCGCCACTCTCTTTTGATACAATTGGCCGTGACATACTGCTGTCAATCTTTTTTCGTCGATCAAGCTCAATTGCTCTAATCGGGTTTTGACCCACTCATCATCGTCAATCTCAGCTTCAGCGACAATTCGGAGGGATGGAATCTCAACTTCTGCGGGTATTACCTGCTTCAGTCCCGTATACCAACAAGTAAGGAGTTGCACCTACCGAAGTCCGGACGGTAGTGCGATAACCCAACAGCGCAAATGGTAACTTTTCATGCCACCGCCTAGACCCTTCTACCATCTTCCTCAATATCTTCTTTATATTCTTGTTTGTTGCCTCAACCGCACCATTTGCTTTGGGACGATACGGTGTGGAATTTCGGTGTGTGATCTTGAACTGTTGGCAGACCTCTTTCATCAATCCGCTGTTAAGATTGGCACCGTTATCCGTGATGATTATCTTTGGAATTCCAAACCTGCAGATGATGTGGGAATGTACGAAATCCACCACCGCCTTCTTGGTCACCGATTTGAATGTTTTGGCCTCCACCCACTTGGTAAAATAATCAATCGTTACCAGAATGAACCTATGACCATTGGAAGCCGCAGGCTCAATAGGTCCAATAACATCCATACCCCATGCAACAAACGACCATGGTGCCGACATTGTATGCAATTCAGTTGGTGGAGAATGAATCAAATCTCCGTGTATCTGACACCGATGGCATCTTCGCACGAAACTTATACAATCACGCTCCATCGTGAGCCAGTAATATCCTGCTCGAAGAATCTTCTTTGCCAATAGGTATCCGCTCATGTGTGGTCCACAAACTCCGGAGTGTATATCTGTCATCACCGTTGTGGCTTGACTTGCATCTATACATCTCAACAATCCCAAATCTGGGGTTCTTTTGTACAACACCCCTCCACTAAGGAAAAATCCGTTTGCCAATCGCCGAATAGCTCGCTTTTGATCTCCAGTTGCTTGCTCTGGGTATACTCCTAACCCGAGGTATTCCTTGACATCATGAAACCATGGCTCACCATCCACCTCTTCCTCTATCACATTACAATAAGCATGTTGATTCCGGACCTGGATATGTAACGGATCGACACGAACCTTGTCCGGGTGATGTAGCATTGACGCTAAAGTAGCCAACGCGTCGGCAACCTCATTATGCATCCTCGGGATGTGCCTGAATTCTACCGATCGAAAGCGTTTGGTCAAATCATGCAAACACTGACGATATGGGATAAGCTTTAGATCTCTGGTTTCCCATTCTCCCTGAATCTGATGTACCAGAAGGTCCGAGTCCCCCAAGACCAAGACGTTCCGTACATCCATGTCCACCGCTAACCGCAACCCCAAGATACATGCCTCGTACTCAGCCATATTATTGGTACAATGAAAACGCAGTTGAGCAGTGACAGGATAATGATGTCCTGTTTCAGAGATAAGTACAGCCCCTACTCCGACTCCTTTTGCGTTCGCCGCTCCATCGAAGAAAAGCTTCCAACCCGGCTCCTCGGTTAGTTCCAAACCATCAATCTGCAATACTTCTTCGTGTGGAAAATATGTCCTCAAAGGCTCGTATCCGTCATCAACAGGATTCTCAGCTAAGTGATCGGCTAGGGCTTGAGCTTTCATAGCCGTCCTTGTCACGTATATGATGTCGAACTCTGTAAGTAATATTTGCCACTTTGCTAACCTCCCTGTAGGCATAGGTTTCTGGAAAATATACTTCAACGGATCCAAACGCGAAATGAGGTAAGTGGTGTAAGAAGACAAGTAGTGTTTCAGCTTTTGGGCTACCCATGTCAAAGCACAGCATGTCTTTTCCAAATGAGTGTATTTAACCTCATGGACCGTGAATTTCTTATTGAGGTAGTAAATGGCCCGTTCCTTCCTGCCAGTAAGATCATGTTGCCCCAGTACGCAGCCGAACGAATTCTCCAAAACCGTCAGATAAAGAATCAGGGGTCTGCCCGGTTCAGGCGGAACTAGTACGGGTGGATTTGACAGATACCCTTTGATTTGGTCAAACGCTTCCTGACATTCTGTCGTCCATTCTATCGCCGCATCTTTCTTCAACAGACGGAATATGGGTTCGCAGGTTGCTGTAAGCTGAGCAATAAACCTACTAATGTAATTTAACCTTCCCAACAGACTCATTACCTCTGTTTTATTTCTTGGCGGGGGTAACTCCTGGATGGATTTGATTTTGGATGGGTCCAACTCAATGCCCCGTCGGCTGACGATGAATCCTAGCAACTTTCCCGATGGAACTCCGAATGCGCATTTGGCCGGATTGAGCTTGATATCATATCTTCGAAGTCTTTGAAAGAACTTCCTGAGGTCGGCAACGTGGTCTTCCCGACGTCTAGATTTTATAATCACATCATCCACGTACACTTCAATTTCCCTGTGTATCATGTCATGGAATACCGTAGTCATCGCCCTCATGTATGTTGCCCTCGCATTCTTCAAACCAAACGGCATCACCCGGTAACAATAAGTCCCCTACGGTGTGATAAAAGCCGTCTTTTCTGCGTCCTCTTCATCCATCAGGATCTGATGATATCCCGCATAACAGTCGACAAAAGATCCGATTTCACTTCCGGCGCAATTATCAATTAGGATATGGATATTGGGAAGTGGGAAATTATCCTTAGGACTTGCCTTGTTGAGATTGCGATAGTCCACGCATACTCTGATCTTTCCGTCTTTCTTTGGCACCGGCACTACGTTAGCCAACCATTCCGGGTATCGAGTGACACGAATGACTTTCGCCTGCAACTGCTTGGTTACTTCCTCCTTAATCTTCACACTCATCTCCGTCTTGAATTTCCGTAGTTTCTGCTTGACGGGAGGATATGCCGGATCGGTGGGTAATTTATGAACCACTAGATCAGTGCTGAGTCCCGGCATGTCGTCGTACGACCATGCGAAAATGTCTTTAAACTCCATGAGTGTTTTGATCAACTCTTCTCTCAGGTTTGGTTCAATATGGACACTTATTCGGGTTTCTTTGACGTCATCCGCATTCCCCAGATTAACGGCCTCAGTATCATTTAAATTTGGTTTGGGTTTTTCCTCGAAGTGACTTAATTCTTCACCGATTTCTTCTACGGCTTCATCATCGCCGTACTTTGACTCACTCTCGTCACTTCTTATTTCATGCGTTATTATTTCCAAACCCGATTGACTTTCTAGACTGGGTTGATTAATCTTTAAGCATGCCATATCATTAAGATCAGTTGAAAGAAGGCTGTTCAGAAAAGTAAAAAGAAGGAAAAATAAACAAAATTAGACACGAAGGGAACCAAATTTTCATTAATGAGAATAGTACAAGGAAAAACAAACTTGCAAACTTAAATCAAAATGAACTAAAACAACTGGATTTTACTCCGGGGACAACCCCCAACACAGAATTTCGAAAGAAAACAATCTAAAACAAACTACCAAGACTCCTTCCGGACAGGGAGAGGAGTAGCCTTCCAATTATTCAGTTTTGCCTTTGGTCCCACAAACTGTATCTCGGCATGGCTGGATCCTTCACCATCCTCGAGCATGCATACATCCGCAAATAGATCCTCGAACTTTCTTAAGAACTCTTCGTCTGGCCTAACCATAGGACTGGGGACCTTTGTCGTCGGATGTCCTCTTACTCCGGACCTGACAAAAGATTGGGAAAGGCGTGGGACCGGCTTCGGGAGCACCCATGTCTTCTGCTTATTCTTCTTGGCTTGCTGGATGTCCTTTGATGTTGGCTTGAATCCCAAGCCGAAGGTTCCTACGTTTTCGACCACGGATACCGGTTGTATGATTCCTTGCAGAGATGCACCTAGACCTTTGCCGGGTATGAAACCATGTCTCAACATTTCATGCGCCACCATGACGTCTGCAGTAATTATTCTGTCATTGGGAATGCATTCCCCTTCTGGAACTCGGTTGGCGGATACCACATCGCAGATCTGGTACACCCACGGCCCAACATCTTCTTCTGTCTCAACGAAGGGGACGATGGTGCCTGGTTGTAGATCATTCTCTCCATGGACGGCGATCTCCTGTTGGTCCCACTCAAACTTGACGAGTTGGTGTAAGCTGGATGGAACTGCTCTTGCGGCATGGATCCATGGTCGCCCTATCAGGAGGTTATATGACACCACCATGTCCAGCACCTGGAATTCCATGGTGAACTCCACCGGCCCAATCGTCAAGATTAACACTATGTCCCCAACCGATGCCTTGCCTCCTCCATCAAACCCTCGAACACATATGCTGTTCTTGCGTATCCTGCCGATGTCCACTTTCAACTTGTCCAGTGTAGAGAGAGGACAAATGTTAGCACTGGACCCATTATCGACAAGGACTTTGGTAACCACCGACTCCTCACACTTTACCGTAAGATATAAAGCCTTGTTGTGCTCGTTGCCTTCCTCGGGCAATTCATCATCGGTGAAGGTGATGCGATTCGCTTCGAAGATCCTATTGGTGATCTTCTCCAAATGACTCACTGAGATTTTATCAGGTACATGGGCCTCATTCAAAACTTTCATCAAAGCTTGCCGATGTTCTTCATAATGTATCAGCAAGGATAGCAATGATATTTGCGCCGGAGTCTTCTTCAACTGCTCTAAGACAGAGTAGTCATGCAGCTTCATCTTTTTCAAGAATTCTTCTGCCTCTTCATCAGTTACCGGCTTTTTCAATGTTGCCGGAGTGATCTTCCTCAATTCCGCAAGGGCAAAACATCTCCCCGAGCGGGTCAAACCTTGCGCTTCGCAAACTTCCTCTTTCACTTCCTTTCCTTTGTAGGTTGTTGTAATCCGAGCATAATTCCATGGAATAGCCCGGCTATCGGTTATTGGCAACTGTATTGCTGGCTTGATGATGAAAGGATCCATTCGAACGCCTGCTACCGTCAAGACGGGCTTGGTTGCTGCCCCTGGTACAACTATTTTTGCTTCCCTCGGCCTCACCGGTACTCCGCTCACACTTCCCTTTCCTGCTTCCGACCCTCCTGGTATGTCCTTCTTGCAACCGGGTGACTCATCAAGGCTTGGCCCTTTTCTCATTCCTACCCCGCTAGACTTGATCATCATTACAGTCTGGGAGGCTTTCTCCTTTCCTTCTTCTACCCGTACCAACTCGATCATGTTGGTCTCATGATGAGTTGGAAGTGGATTTTGGTTGATGTTGGGCTCTGTTGGAGTCTGGACCTCAATCCTGCGAGTGTCGATGAGCTCTTGGATGGCTGTTTTCAACCTCCAACACTTTTCTGTGTCGTGTCCCGGACATCCTGAGCAGTAGGCACAATTTACTGAATGGTCCAGGTTCTTCGGAAGAGGATTTGGTAGCTTAGCTTCAACCGGATTTAGCAACCCTACTTGCTTCAACCGGTGGAACAGACTGGTGTAAGATTCCCCCAAGGGAGTGAAAGCCTTTGGCCTTGGCGCCCTGTCGCCCTTGAATGCCTAGTTCGGACGAAAACTCGCGCCCGAGGGGTTTCTGTAAGCTCTTGGGGGTGGGTAATTACTTTGCGGGCTTGGTGCACGCCACGGTGCATGGACGGGAGGTGCAGAATAGGACTGTGCGTGGTGGACAGTAAAATGGGGATCAGGTGCTGGATAGTAATGTTGCGGGCGGTTATATGGATTATGGAAGTAATTTTGGTGGTGAGGCTGGGGCGGGCTATATTGGGGTGCAGGGCCTCTGTTTCTGAACCATGTCCCGGACTCGACCGCCGCGACTTCCTCTTTCCTCTTTTTCCCAAGTACTCCTCCAGTGCACTTTGGATAGCCTGAGTGGTGGCTTTCAATGCTGAGTAGCTCATGATCTTGTTGGCCTTCAAACCTTCCTCGATCATAGTCCCCATTTTTATCACCTCAGTGAATGATTTGCCCACGGACGTTACCAGATGTCCGAAATAGGTTGGCTCTAGTGTCTGCAAGAAGTAATCCACCATCTCGCTCTCTCTCATCGGCGGATCTACCCTGGCTGCCTGTTCCCTCCAGCGGAAACCAAATTCCCTGAAACTTTCAGCAGGTTTCTTCTCTAATTTTAGCAATGACAGGCGGTCGGGGATTATTTCAAGATTGTACTGGAACTGCCCGATAAAAGCTTGAGCCAAGTCATCCCACGTAAACCATCTGCTGGGGTCCTGTCTAGTGTACCACTCCAGCGCAGATCCTCCCAGACTCTGACCGAAGTAAGCTATCAGAATTTTATCCCGTCCTCCGGCTCCTCGCATTTTACTACAAAACCCTCGGAGGTGGGCTACAGGATCACCGTGCCCCTCGTATAGGTCAAACTTGGGCATTTTGAACCCGGCCGGTAATTGGACGTCGGGGAACGGGCACATATCTTTGTAAGCGACACTGACCTGATTACCCAAACCGTGCATGTTCCTGAAGGACTGCTCCAGGCTTTTAACTTTTCTGATAACTTCCTCATGTTCTGAACTTTGGAAGTACTTTTCCGGTTCTGCCGGATTATCCCAGTGAGGGGTATGTGATTGCGGTTCAGGAGCCCTAAAAGTAGGCTCCGGAGGATAGTAAGAGTTGTCATGGATCTGAACATGCGGCTCGCCGGCCGGCCTTTGCAGAGGAGCAGGTGGAGGTGCCACAAAAATAGGGGTGGCTGGAGGAGGATTTGGTTTGGCTGGTGGAATGTGGGTGGCATACGGGTTTTCCCCCTGAAAGTATGGATAGATCGGGGCGCTTGTCGAAGGATCGATGGGCGGATGTTCCGGAGCTGAGGCGAGAGTAGGGCGGTTTGGTGAAGACTGTTCCCTGGCCCAGGCCAGGTGCATCTCTGTTATCTGCTGTTTTAACCGGTCTACCTCTTCTTTCATGATTTGTAACTCTGATTTTTCTTCCTCGAGACTCTTTCCAGAACTAGACATGCTTACTGTAATCGGTCCTTTGGATCTAGTACGGTAATAATGGCTGGCCAGTATATTCTGTCAAACCAACTGCTAAACTTTTCTGGATATGCAATAAACTTGTTAGTTTACCGAGTTTGACAGATATGTTATAGCACGTTGGATGCAATGCACCTAACCAAATAACCCTTTCTACATGTACTCTTAACATGCGTCATTCCAGCCCTTTTTTTTTCTTTTTTTTTTTTTTTCTTCTTTTCTTTTATCCTTGAAAGCCTTATTGTTATTAACCTTTGCATTCTTTTCCTTTTAGTGGTGGTCGAATCTTATGTGGATTGCCTATGTATCACGACCCCGCGTGAATCAGACCGAGCGTAGTTCTGGTAACAAGATTGTGGCAAAAATCAATAACTTTTATATCAAATAAAACCGTGCAGTTACAAAACACGTCTTACAACAATCAGCAAAATAAAAGAAATGCTTGACTTGGGAAAGTAAAGATAAAAATGCCAACTAGCTTGACCCAACATTTCAAAAATACATTTTTAATCAAAAATCTAATGCTCTAAAATTCCTGGGGGCCCGCGAGGCATCATTCGGCCTTGCCGCGGGCCTTGGTGTGAGGTCCTTGTGCAGTCCCCTTAACTCTCCCATGATCCGATGAACATAACCCATGATTGAAGCGAAAAGGTCGGTGCGGGGCATTCCTTCACAGGCTAAGCACTTCATGGTGACATAGTGCCCGATTTCTCCAATTCTGTCCTTGATCATGTCCCTTTCTCCGAGTAACCGCTCTATCTGCCGGCTTTTCGCCCCCAATCTTCGAGCATTGTTGGTGACTTGGTCTAGGAGCCTATCCACTTGTCCTTGTAGTCGGGCCATCAAATTGTGGCAACGGTCGAGGTCCGCTCTGGCATCTTGGGCTTGCTTGAAAACCCGCTCCCTGAGGACAACATTTGCTTCCCTTAGACTAGTGATGATCTCAGTGTAATCTTCTTCCACCCGTTGTAGGTGAAGTGCATGTTGATGTGCCTCCTTTCTCCAACTAGCACGGATCCTCGTTGTTTGGGCTTTCGACTCGTCCAATTCTCTTTGGATATCGGTGACTTGGCTTCTCAAACCCTTTATCAATTTTTCGTCTGCCCGACTCCTCAACTGTCTGTCAGCATCCCTTTTCATTTGCTAGATTTGAGCTCTCAAGAAGTCGTTTTCTTGTGCCAACTTCTTTTTGTCTCCTTCGTCGGTAGCAGCTTGCACGTTCTTCTCGAACTGAAGGTCCCGGACCTGCTGTTCTATCCTACCAATCTTCGTCCTGTACCCCTTCTCCTTTGCTAGCCAATCCATTGTTCCTGTGAATCTTCCGTGAACTGTTGGACATGGGCTCTTTTAGAACATTTCCGACGAATCTGAAATCTTTTCCCGAACCACACATTGTACTTTGGGTCCACCTCACCCTTAGCTAGTTCCCGGACCATGGTTTTAGGCTCAAGGAATCTACATTCATGCCACAGCTTTCTAATCTTCTCTTCGGGGAATACGACTCCTGGGCTCAACTCAATGGCGTGCTTTCTCAGGTCTTGATCGGTAGGAATAACCTGAAACCTGCCTAGTTGACGTAATACACGATGAGGAACATATGGTTGGACACTGCGGATCCCCATCAGAAGAATATAACACTCCTCGACTGCCATATATATTACTTCAGTATCGGGTAACCACCCGAACGCCCATTCAATCTGATCGGCTTCTATTGAGCTCAGTCGTGCAAGCCATGCCTCGACGCCTTCAGGGAATACAGCACCCATCATCCGTTCTTCAAAACCCCTGATACAGTTTTTCCCGGTCAACCCATGGTTCATGTATTGTGTCCGGTGATGGAGGTGTTCCTGCATCCACAATTGGAGTAACAGATTGCATCCTTGGAAGAAATTGCCCCCTTCTCGGCATACGGTCAAGGCTCGATAGATTTCGGACAAAACCAAAGGGACCACCGTGCTGGTAGCCTTTTTGATTGCAACATCGGCTATTCCTACCAGACTTATCTCTATTTTCTTATCTTCGCGTGGACAAATCACAATCCCCAAGAATGTCGTTATGAATGCTAGAATTCGTCTGGCCTCCCACTTGGTTCTATTCCCTGCGTGAGTTAGTCCAAGGTTTAACTCTTCAAAACCCCGAGGAGTGCCGTACCGTTGGTATAAGAATTGGAGATCGCAACATCCTTTCAGCAGATCATCATTTTTCACCTTCCGACTAATGCTCAGCAAATCCAGAAACCCATGTGGAGATACCGGTCTTGGTGAGAGCAGGTATTGCTCTCTTAAATTCCCATTTAGTCCTGCATAGCCCGCAATCTCCTCTAACGTGGGCGTCAGTTCAAAGTCAACAAAACGGAACACATTGCGGGTCGGATCCCAGAAAGATACCAGTGCATTGATGATGTCTTTCCTTGGCTCGATATTCAACAGATTAACCAAACCTCCCAAAATTCTCCCCACTACCTTTTTGCTACTGTCTTCCAAATCGTTTCACCATATATGGAGCTGCTGAGGGACCTCGCTAAAGATTGAAAATGATTTATTCTGATTCGTGCTCATCCTGCACATTTATTAAGGTGATTTAAATAAGAAAAACAACTTTGTTTTGCTAAAAATAAAAAATCAGTTTTCACTCACGGCCTTTCAACGTCTCGGGGACGAAGGCTTTTAAGGCTGTGGGGTAAATTGATCGAAATCAAAATTGACCCGAAGGTGGCCGTTTATACGAAATCAGCCTTCCGGCGTCCCTTTCGGGAACATTCGGCTATTTTTGAAAACAACGTCACCGACTTATTTAGTACAAAAGTTAGTTTTGATATTTTGGCTATTTTTCAAAAGGTGAAGTTGGACCTGATAGAGGTTGCCTACGTATCTCACATCCAATGAGAATCAAACCCACGTAGTTCGGTCAAACGAAACAAACTACATTATTTATTTATTTATTATTTTATTTTTTTTTTAATTTTCCTTATCTAAAGCCGGTCAGCATGCAAGTCTATAACCGATAAATGCGTAAGACAAACAGGATGCAGCAGGATAGTCTGTTCATTTCAGGTCACCTGTCCTAGACGGACCCAACCCCTGTGTTGAGTCCCCTAAGCCAAATGCAACATGATGCAAATAAACGTTCCTACTAGGGATCCGGCATGAAGCTTTGTTATTCTAGGTTCAAAAACCTGGGTTTATTGTTCTAGACTTGGCTTACCCGAGCGGACAGCTCGAGCCGAGGAGGAGGCAGCAACCCGGGAATACAGAAGCTTCACCGGTTTTGCAACTTATCCAAACCTCGTTCTAAAATGGGAATTAGACACTATACAGAAAAGAAGTCACACGAAGTGCACCCTTCTTCATGATTTAGAAGACTCGGAGAGGAGATTGGTTCCGGCACAATTTATATGTACAGTTCACAAAATATCAAAGCAGTAAAAACAATATTTAGCACATTAATACAAACATGCACTTATTAATAATAGTACGTAATTTAGATTTTGGTTTTTAAGTCGTGGAATGCCATTTATGACTGAAGCACGATGGTAGCTGTCACACCTCTTTTTTACGCTTACCCGCGAGGGCGCAAAATATAAAAGAGAGTTTTTCCAATTAAAGGACAACCAAAACGGGATTCATTTATTGAGAGATTCGGAGTCGCCACTTGGGAGATTTATGGTGTCCCAAGTCACCGGTTTGAAACCCGAATTGAGGAAAGGTTTGACTCTATTTAACGGTCCGCGAACCAAAAATCCGGATAAGGAATTCTGTTAACCCGGGAGAAGGTATTAGGCATTCCCGAATTCCGTGGTTCTAGCACGGTCGCTCAACTGTCGTGTTCGGCTCATTTATCTGATTTTTTACAGTCATGTACTTAGTGCAAATTAATATCCCTTTACCGCTTTTATTATTATTATGATTTACGAGAGAGAAAGTTGCCTAAAAATATGTTTCGAATCACGTCACATGAAATGCACCCGGATCCTCGACACATTCTTATTCAACATTTTTTGGATTTGGATTTGGGTCGCATGAAATGCACACCCGTATTTAAGAAGGTAGAATTAAAATGCGCGCCTAGAACGATTACTTATTTACACTTTTGAGAAGGCCATGATATTCGCTAAGAAACGACACATCTCGAAATCTAAGTATTTTATATGTACCTTTATGAGGGCCTTGCGATTTGTGTAACTATTGGGTGAGGCGCATCTCTAATTCAAATATAAAGCGAGCTACATCCTGCTGTATTTATTTAGGAGTTGATTCCAAATTATTTAAAACTTGTTACGAGCCACACCACATGAAATGCGCCTGTGGTTCCTGACACGCTTTATTTAATCTTGTTCAAAATTGGGGTCGGGTCACATGAAATGCACCCCCGATTCCTTTAATCTAATTAGTCATCCAGTCGAGTAATAACTCACTAATTCCTACAATGTGACAAAATCCTACTCAACTATAACCAATTCAAGCAAACATACGGTTAGTTAATTAAGTGAGTAGGTTTGAGTCTATGGTGGACAATTATATGGAAAGAACTTACTTCGAATTCAAATAATCCTCAAAGAGCCACTGTCGTATGTTTTCGCAAGTTCAAGATATCATTCTTCACGGGTGTCCAAATTACCTTAAATTTTCTACTTAAGCAAATAGCTAATCTCACTTTTAACATAGGGCCTAGTATTAACAGATTTGAGATTACGCACATGAATAGAGAATATTGAACAAAGATTCAGCAGAATGATTCAGGTTTACGTACATATCTAATGATAGTGTATCTTTGATCTAAATACATCTTTCATAGCCAAAATCAGCAATACAAACTTGATTAAAGAATAACAAAATATAACAAGTATAAGAACTGTGGACATCTATGTGTATTCAGCAGACTTAAAAGGGAGCTTCAAACTTCATTCTTTTCGAACCAAGACACTACAATGACAGAGATGTGTACCTGGAATACGGAAGAAGAAAGAAGAGTGAGCAATGAACAAAGTGGCAACCAACAGTATTGGCAGTAACCAAACACTCCCAACAATCAGATTTCAAGAAGAAAAACCAATGACAGAGAGTTCGAATACTCCAAAGATAATCAACAGAGAATTCCCAATCAACCAAACCCCTACACCTCTGAAATGCCCCAAAAACTTGTGCACCCAACTGATTGAATCCCAAATGACTTCAAACAACAAACCACACCACCAAAGTTCTGCCTATTGATTGAATCCGTGTATATAACAGAAAAGAAACAGAGAAGTGCCAACTATCCTTCAGTTCTAGAGTCCACTGAAACTTCAACTCCTAGATAGCAACAGAAAAACGAACACCACAAACTAACAGAAGCAACAGCAACAAACAGTAGCCAAACACCAATGGAACAGTAACACAGTGTTGATATGTGTATGTATTTCTGCTTCTATCTGTATGTTTCTTTGAATGCCAGATGGAATCCAACGAAACTTCAGAGACAAACTTGTCAATTATCAAAAGAAGAAGAAAAATCAGATCACTGGAATCAGTCCCCCCCCCACTCTCCTATTCTCTTTTATATACAAAACTAAGAGCCAGGCCAGCCTGTTTACCCTGCACATGTGCACTGATTGTCCAACTCTTAAGAGCACTTCACAGTGTAAAAAAAAACTTCTTGCCCTAATATTCTCTGCCCAGCTCATCACTTAATGTCTAAATCTCATTTTTTAATCCAAAAGCGTACTAGTAGCCTGTTTTTCTATTCAAAACCCCTTACCCTGCCAGATGGCTCCCATGTTACTTTTGTTTTCCAATTACACTGCACACACAGTGATAATCAGACCTATTGACAGTCCCTCAAACATGCTGGCCGTGTTCATTTGAATTAACTCTAAACCATATGGTCCCAATTCAGCTATAACCAATTCGAATTCCTAATTCGAAACATTACAATTCAACTTCAATTCGACAGTAGTTCAAACATGGAATTGATTGGTATTAACACTAATGTCCTATTGTTCTAAACAAAATTTTATAACTATTCGACGATATTCGTTTAATCGATTATAACACCTAGAATCGATAACACACAATCGACTAGATAAGATTTTGATTCCACAACATCTCGGATTCCACAGTGTCTCGGCAGAGAACAAGGTAATGTAGGAACATGGTTCGACTTTGATAATCGAATCGCATACGCGCACTCAATCACAAATATCATCATACAATCAAACAGAAGCAAATCGATCGACCAAATAAAAGGGTCTATTGGAGATGAAGAATGAAGATTTGAAATAAAAACAGAAAAACGAATGAACAATTAAACCACACAATGAGCACAACAATATATAAAACAGAAGAAAAAATGAAATACCTTATGAAGACAATCCGAAATCGAACAAACCCGGGCTTACACGGACTTGAAATTGCATTTTTTGAAGTCGAATGGACTTTAATTGAAATGTTTTCAAATGAAAACATACCAATTAAAGTCTATTAACTTCAAGTCATTTTAATTGGACGAAATCCCTAGTTTTTTAATTCTAGGGTTCTTAGGCTCAAATTGGGGTTCGAACATTTCTAGCCGGATTCGAACCAAAACAAGTTTGGTTCGGTTACGAGGAAGGTCAGGGGAGCAATTGGTACGAGTTTGGGGTCAATCGGAAGCGGCGAAGTTTGACGGCCGTTCTTTGATTCAATATTTGAGGCATTGGGGTGAGATTCGAAGGAAGCTAAGCTCGGGAATGGAATGAGGAGGTTATGGGGATGTTGTGGTGTAAAAATGGGGAGGTTTGGCCCACCGGAACCGCCGTGAGGCGATTTCCGGTGGGTGGAGACGGCGGTCTGCGGCGGAGGCGGCTGGTCTTTGAAGGGGTGTAACAATTGAATGTGATTTAGGGTTTTGGGATGGGTTTGGGTAATTAAAATTAGTGTAATATTCTGGACCGTTGGATGCAATATCATCAACGGTCCAGATTGAAAGATGGGAGATGGGGTTGGGCTGGGATCGTTTGGGCCGCTGGGTAGGGGACCGTTTGGGGCTGGTGTATGGGCCTGGGGATTTTGCAGATTGGCCCAAAGCTTTTGCCTTTCTTTTTTCCCCTCTATAATAACTTGTATTGTATTTTTCCTCCCCCTTTTTTTTGTATTTTTTTGTATTTTGTATTTATTCTACTTTGTGATTATTATTAAGCACTAATTAAAAAACTAAACTAATTACCTCTTTTTGACAATTTTCAATTTAAAAACTAACTAATTTTTTTGATTTTTTCTTTAAATTGCTAGAAAAACGAATTAATTCCCTAAAGATGCAATTTTTGTATTTTCATTTATCACACGCAAATAACATGCAAACAACTAACACAAAATTCACACAAAATTATAACAATGAGGAAAATCATTTATTTTGGAATTTATAGGCATAACTCATGTGTAGGGTAAAAATCACGTGCTCACAAGGAGTACGAAAAATTCTAAGAGCCCCTATCCTACAATCCTGATACTAGACCTCCATACTTTTCTATCAAGGGCCATGTCCTCGAAAATTCGCATTCTAGCCATGTCATGCCTAATCACCTCTCCCTAGTACCTCTCAGGCCTCCCTCAGCCTCGCCTCACGCCAACCACCGCCAGTCGCTCACAACTTCTCACCGGTGCATCAGGACTTCTCCTCCGCACATGCCCGAACCACCTGAGCCTCGCTTTACACATCTTCTCATCCATCGGGGCCACTCCCACCTTCTCACGAATAATTTCATTCTTAATCTTATCTAACCTGGTGAGCCTGCACATCCACCTGAGCATCCTCATCTCCGCAACCTTCATTCTCTGAAAATAAGAGTTCTTCACCAGCCAGCACTCCGCCCCATACAACATGGCGGGTCTAACCACATCTCTTTAAAATTTTCCCTTGAGCTTCTGTAGCACTTTCTTGTCACACAAGACTCCTGATGCAAGCCTCGACTTCGACCACCCCGCTCCTATATAATGAGTGACATCCCCGTCAATCTTTCCGTCCCCCTGAATCACTGACCCAAGATATCTGAAACTGTCCCTCTTAGCGATGACCTGAGATCCAATCTTCACGTCCCTGCCTACTTCGCTCGGCTCAGCCTAAACTTGTATTCCAGGTATTCAGTCTTAGATCTGCTTATTTTGAAACCCTTAGACTCGAGAGTCTATCTCCATACCTCTAGCCTCTCATTCACACCGACCCTCGTCTCGTCTATTAATACTATGTCATCAGCAAATAACATACACCAAGGCACATCCCCTTGAATAAGTTGGGTTAGAGCATCCATCACCAAGGGAAACAAGAGAGGGCTAAGTGACGATCCTTGATGGAGCCTCATAACCACCGAAAAATGGTCTGAGTCACCTCCCACCGTCCTAACCCTAGTCTTAGCTCCATCGTACATGTCCTTGATTACCATGATATAGGCTTTTGGCACGCTCTTCGCCTCGAGGCACCTCCATAGCACCTCCCTTGGGACCTTGTCATACGCCTTCTCAAAGTCGATAAACACCATGTGCATGTCTTTTTTCTTATCCCTGAACTGTTACACCAATCTCCTGACAAGGCGGATAGCTTCTGTAGTGGAGCGACCCGGCATGAAACCGAACTAGTTCACCGATATAGATGTCATCTCCCTCACCCTCGCCTCGATCACCCGCTCCCAGACCTTCATGGTGTGACTTATTAATTTGATACCCCTATAGTTGTTGCAATACTGGATATCCCCTTTGTTCTTGTACAAGGGCACCACCGTACTCCACCTCCACTCCTCCGGCATCTTTTTGGTCCTAAAGATCGCATTGAACAACCTGGAGAGCCACTCCACTCCTGACCTACCCATGCATTTCCAGAACTCCACCGGGATCTCGTCAGGCCCGATCGCTCATCCCCTACTCATCCTACGCAAAGCCCTCATGACCTCATCCACCCTAATGCGCCTGCAGTACCCAAGGTCTCTATGGTGCTCTAAATTCCCCAGCTCCCCTAGCTCTATGTTTCGATCTCTCTCCTTGTTAATAGGTCTAGAAAGTACGCCTGCCACCTCTGCTTGATTTGAGACTCCCTCATCAGAACTCTACCATCCTCGTCCTTGATGCAACGAACTTGGTCTAGATCCCGCACCTTCCTCTCCCTTACTTTAGCTAACTGGAATAACTTCATGTCCCCGCCTTTATCCCCTAATTCCTCGTACATGCGACAAACGCCGCATTTTTAGCTTCCATAACCCAGCTTCACTTCTTTCCTCGCCACCTTGTAGATCTCCCTATTCACTCTCCTTTCTTCCTCGCCTGTGGTCCTTGCCAACTTAGCAAATGCCGCCTTCTTCACCTGCACTTTTACTTGGACTACATCTTTCCACCACCAGTCACCCTGATGTCTGCCTGAATAGCCCTTGGCTACCCCGAGCACATCCCGTGCTACCTCGCTAACCAAGTTCGTTGTCTCTGACCACATTGCGTCCGCTTCTCCAGAACTACTTCAAGCTTCACCATCAACTAACCTCCTCTCTATCTCATGGGCTTTCTCCTTAGTCACAATACCCCATCTAATTTGTGGTCGTCCCCGAGCACCCCTCCTTTTCCTCTTCACCCAGAAGCCGACATCCACCACTAGGAGTCTATGAAGAATCGAAAGGGACTCCCCCAGAATAACCTTGTATTTTTTACATAAGCCTCTATAGCTCCTTCTAAGAAGAAGGTAATCAATCTGAGTCCTCGCCGCCGAACTTTGAAGGTGACCAAATGCTCTTCCCTATTCTAAAATGTCGTTTGCAATTAGAAGCTCAGAAGCCCTGGAAAGATCAAGGAGTGATGTGCCTCCTCCGTTCCTAACCCCAAGGCTAAAGCCACCGTGCACCTCACCATAACCACCAGCATCAGTCCCAATATGACCATTAAAGTCCCCTCCAATGACTAACTTCTCAGATTGGGCAATACTACTCACCAAATCATCCAAGCCCTCCCAAAAGCGCCTCTTAACCTCCTCATCTAAGCCCGCTTGCGGTGCGTAAGCGCTGATGACGTTGAGGACGCAACCCCCAATAACCAACTTAATAGACATTAACATATCATTCACTCACCTAACCTCAACCACGTACTCCCTTAGATCCCTATCCACTAAGATGCCCACTCCATTCTTACCTCTCTCGACCTCGAAATACCACAGCTTAAACCCGTCTGTATTCCTCGCCTTCGACCTTTTCCACCTAGTCTCTTGGACACATGCTATGTTGACCCTCCTCTTCTGAAGAACCTTTGCCAACTCTATGGACTTTTCCGTCAGAGTGCCGATGTTCCACGACCCAATCCTTAATCTATGAGCATCCGCTACCCTCTTCTCACCCTTGTCTCCCGCCCTACCCGCATAATTGCTCCCAACCCTCCTGCTCATCCCTGCCACCCCCCCGAGGATATGACCTTACACTACCATCCCCCACCACGACCACTATCCCTCCAACCGATTACGGAGAACGGTGGCGTGCATACTTACAATAGCGGAATACGCAAAAGGCTGTAAAGTGGGAATCGATAGAGTAAACTACACACAAAATTTTTAGTTAGAAAACGTAAAAGGGTGCACAGAGTAAACAATAAGTCGTGAGGTACCAACTTCCGATGGAAAAACCTGGAAGTACGGTTTGATTCGCCCGATATCAACTACCGCTAGCTCTTGCACGTTTTGTCCGGTGTTGCTTTGCTCTTCCCACCGCAAGCTCGCCTTATCCGCTGCGGCTAGTACCTAAAAATCACCCACACAACAAACCCCTAAAAAAAAATGATGGGGGGCTGCCTAGCTCGGGAAAGGGGAGGGGTTTCCTGAAAATCTAAAAATAAAAGGTGGGGTAGGGGCCAAGGGGACGTGAGATAAGGGGAATAGGGAGGAGGTAGTATGGAGAGGGGAGAGAGGAGAGAAAGAGAGGATAGAGAGAAGAAAGAGGTGACTTACTGGGGTGGGGGGTCGCTGGAGAAGGGGGGTCACCGGAGGGGTGTCACTGGGGTTAAGGGGCGGCAAGGGGGTAGGGCGTGAGGGCTGGGGAAGTGATGAGAAAGGAGAGATGAGAAAGAGAAGAGAGAGACAGAGGAGAGAGACTTACTGGGGGTGGTCGCCGGAGAGGGGTCGCCAAAGAGGGGAGGGTGTTGGGGGGCGGTTGGGTGAAAAATTATCGTTGGAGGCGTGAGGGAGAGAAGAGAGAGAATATTTACATATCATGTTGCACCTTTTTTCTTCGTTCTCATAGTTACAAAACAAGACTTCAGCTCCAGAGCTGAAGTTTGCCCGTTATAAATAAAAAAACTTCTACTCTAAAGCTGAGGTTCACCAATTCCAAAAAAAAAAAAGTTCCCCAGTTACAAAGACAAAAACTTCAGCTCTAGAGCTGAACTTCCCCAGTTACAAAATAGAAACTCCAGCTCTAGAGCTGAACTTCGCCAGTTACAAAATAAAAACTTCAGCTTTAGAGCTGAAGTTCGCTAATTGCAAAACAAAAACTTCAGCTCTAGAGTTGAAGTTCGCCTGTGAAGTTCGCCAGTTACAAACAAAAACTTCAGCTCTAGAGCTGAAGTTCGCTAGTTACTAAACAAAAATTTCAGCTCTAGAGCTGAACTTTAGGTCCGACTACTAGAATGGTGAAGTTTTGCGTAACTGCCCTTGCTACTTCAGCCATGTATGTTGAAGTTATGCGAAAAAGTGGGTACCTTTGTATTTTTTTTGCAAAGCGAGCATATGTTAATACGTGACACAAAAAGCTGGTATAGATGCAAATGCCCTCTTTTTATGTCATTGTTTAGATTTGGGTATTATCATTTCTAGCCTGCACCAAAAAAGTACATGTGACTACTGTAATGTAATCCCCCCCCCCCCTTTATTTTGTCATACGATTGGGTTATTAACAATATATTAGCACCATACTAATAATACAAATTACTCACTAGTAAAGGAGAACACTAAAAGATGACCCGGATACAACTTTTCATTTTAATGATATATATGAACATTTGATCTTAGACACACATATGTTAAGTGGTAAACACAATGATATGTGGAAGATAGACCGATGATACAACAACAATCATCCAATATAATTTTATGGGTAGAGTTTGGGGAAGGTAATGCGTATATTGACCTTAATCTTATCCTGGTGGGATGGATAGATTATTTTCGATGACTCACGGCTCAAGAATACGAAAAGAGACAATAGATCAATAACAGTAACAAGGCCAGAAAGATAATAGCAGCATCCTAAGAACTAGAAAATAGATGGAAAAAACAACATCAATAACCATGTTTACCTAAAAAATACGACCAACAATTAAATTTGATTTGTGGTTTTAAAGGTATGCAATTTAATTCAATACCAATTAATAATCAAGAAATATGAAGTCGAAATGAAAGAAATAAGTGAATCAAACCAATGTTACTCAGCAGTAGTGACCTCGAGCTTAGTGATCTCGAGATGAACTAAGAGCAATAAAGCAAGAACAATAAATGTAAAAGGCAATTCTGATGAACACTAAGAGAGAAAAGTAAGATAGTATATTCTTGCTAATGATTAGATGATGTTACAAAATGATTAGGGTCCCCTTATATAATAGGGGAACCCTAAATAAGATATATTTCTATTTATAGTAAGTAATATTTTTTATACAGCTGTCTAACCGCCTAGTACGGAATCGTACAATCATATTCCAGGATTTGCACAATGATCTTGGGGACGTGGTAGGAATCTAGTTCATTATGTTACAAATCCATAACGATACTATTTCAGGGTTGAGCATACTCGTCTTCAGTATTTCTTGTACAACTATCTCCGAGCATTGCATTCTATCTCCGAGCTCGAGTCTGCTCCATCGTGCTCGAGATCGACCTCTCTCACGCCATTAAGATTATAAATCAGAGGCATATGATTTTGACCGTATACAAATAGTCCTTGCGTTTCTTAGAATAAGATGATAAGAAATGACTGGAATCTTGATCTCCCGGAGTCTCGACAATGATGTTATTCCTATGTCGTAGGCGTTTGCAGTGACCGAAATGTCCCGTCGGTTCGATTCCCTAAAATATTAAATGCACGCCATTACTGATCGGCCACTAGTGCCGCGGAACCGTCGTCCCACTTCTATAAATACAAGGCTACTCCTTTGAATGAATAACTTTACTCTTTCATCACATTTACTCTGATTCTTTCTCTTCTTCATCTTTTTCTCTAATCATCTATCTCCACCGCCCCTTTGAGCGGCGGAAAATGCCAAGTTCCTGTAAAATATCATTTTTCGCTACCGTCTGTACTATTTAGCTTAAAATTATGGCTAAAACTTCCAAATCAGTTTACAAAAAAAGAAAAAGCATTGTTTTCTTCTTCTCGGCCGACCAAACAAGTGGTGCCACCGGCTCTTTACGAAATCATCCCCGGTCCTTGTGTGATAAAGAAGGATTTTAATGTCGAAAATCCCCCCATATCCCAGGTTGGTGCAAACATGTATCTCAATACATTAGTTGGATGTTGAAATACCTCAAATATAGAAGGACTGCGACTGGGGAGATGAGGTCTTGGTCTAGATCCCACGCTCCGAGGAAGCATCACTACCCACGTGAAGGATTTTTTGAGTGTTTACACTTACCCCTACACACTGGGTCCCCTCGAACCGGTAGTGATCGAGTTCTGCAAAACATACGAGGTCTCCCTTGGCCAGATTCATCTCTCTTTTGGCGCATTGTGATCATACTGCGCTATTTTTCCGGAAAGGCCGAGGGGTTGGAATTCAACCTCGATCATATGTATCGTCCCCAGCTATTTCGAGGGCTTATCAAGCTGCAACATCGAACAAAAAGAAGGCCTTCTTTGCTAGTAACGACAAAGACAAAGATCGAGGCTGGATGAGCCGATTCATCGGAGTCAGGACTTCGGACGTCATCCCCGGGACAAAATACAATTCCCGGAGAGATTGAATTTTAATCGTAAGTGGGGTTCCTTAGCAAATACTTCTTCATATGTTGCTTCCATGTTCCATAATATTTTCATCTTTTCTGCAGCTGTGCTTGAACACCTTACACTTTCCCGGAACTCGAGAATAAGTACGTTTTGTGAGCTAGACATGTTTTAGCCTGAGAATCAAAAATTCTTGACAAGAAAAAGTGTAAAAACAACATGTGCAATGTGAATCAGTAAAGAAATAATCATTATTATCTTTAGTCGCACGGTGGGTGCCAAACTGTTTACCTCAAAAATACGAGTAACACTTACATTTTAATTTGTGATTTTAAAGATATGTGATTTAGTTCAATACCAATTAATAATCAAGAAATATGAAGTAAAAATGAAAGAAATAAGTGAATCAAACAAATGTTACTCAGCAGTAGTGGCCTCGAGCTTAGTGACCTCGAGATAACTAAGAGCAATAAAGCAAGAACAATAAATGTAAAGGGCAATTTTGATGAACAGTATGAGAGAAAAGTAGGATAGTATATTCTTGTGAATGATTAGATGATGTTACAATGATTGGGGTCGGGGAACCTTAAATAAGGTATATTTCTATTTACAGTAAGGAATATTCTTGATATAACTGTCTAACCGTATAGTACATCGTACAATACTATTCCGAAATTTGCACCATGATCTTGGGGACGTGGCATGAATCTAACTCATTCTATTACAAATCCATAACAGTATTATTTCGGGGTCGAACAAACTCGGCTGTATTCCTCGGACACCTATCTCCGGGCATTGCATTATGTCTCCAAGCTCGAGTCTGGTCTATCTGGCTTGAGCTCGCCCCCGCCCTCGAGCCTATAGATCGGAGACATGATTTTGACCGTATACAAACTTGTAACAACTAACAACGTCATGGTACTATGAAGATAGACGGTTGATGAGACCATAAAATGCCTTTTCCTACCCTGCCCCAAATTATAATAAAGAATATGTATTTGTAGTAAAATAAGAATATTAATCATTTTCATTAAGACCCCAAGTTTATACAAGACAGAAGGCTCATTTATAGCTCCGCACCATCCGAAATGATACCCAAAATAAAAAACATAGCAACTGCTGAAAAAATAAGCTTATAGTTACCCTACCATTACTAAAAGTGATTGAGAAAAGAATTTAAAATCAGCTAATAGTGTTAACTCCTTCTATCCATATAATAGAAGATGAGCCTTGGTGTTAATGGTAAAATTGCTGCCATGTGATCAGATTTTCACGGGTTCAAGCCGTGAAAACAACCTCTAATAAAAATAAAGTTGCGTACAAGGTAAAGTTGCGTACAATAGACCTTTGTAGTCCGACCCTTCCCCGAACCAAGCGCATAGCATGAGTTAAGTGCACCATGCCGCCTTTTAAGCAATGAACAAACTTGGTCGATACAACTACATGAATTGCACAGCAAAAGCCAAGAAAAAGGCAAGATCCTACTATATATATATATATATATATATATATATATATATATATATATATATATATATATATATATATAATGATTACTGCTTGGTGCAAGAAGATTACTCCTCCCCTTTTCAGTGTAGATTTCTGCATCTTCCTAGTGGAAACCTGCAGAAATCAAGATGATACAAGGAATGATGAAATGCAATATTAACCGAAACAACAGCAAACAAATATAACACACGGATTCAAGTGACATAATTTCTAAATCTAGTATAATATGTTAATGAACCACCGAATCTCACTTCTCAATGAATGAACCGCTGACTTATTTAAAACACAAATGGTTGGACTACTGATCCAATGATACAATCAATCCTCTTATTTAAAACATCATCTGTACAAACTCATATCTTCATAAGGTATGGAAAGGTCTAAGTACACACTACCCTCCTCAAACCCAACTTGGGAGTTACACGGGGTCTGTTGATGTTATTGTTGTTATCTGTACAAACTCTGCACAACCAATTTTTCAAGTGGCAATCTCCATTCTGCAACAAGGGCAATAGGCATGATTCTCTAACCATGGAACCAAACAACATGAATGGAACTTGTGGTCACATTGCAAATGCATTAGGTTATCTCCAACCTTGAATTGGTCCAAGCAAATGGTGCATTCAACCTTTTCTGAATCATTCAATTGCTTTACTACCCTGCTAAATGTCTTTATTCCATTTTGCTTCAATCCAAACATCTCTGAATTCTTCTGCAAAGTATTTGATTCTAGTTGCCCGTTTTCGACATCATTAACTCTTTCTTCTTTACTTGTCCTGTATTCAGTAACCACAATGAAGTATAAACTCACCGAGGTCACATTAGCATATTCAACTGCGCACCGAATATGAGGATTTAATATTGAGATGCATGCCTTAAGAAAAACAATCACATGGTTGTTGGTAGAGGAAAAACTTATTCACACCCGGTGTTTGTACTGAATCAACTAATACCCGGTGTTTATAAATGCTTGAGTATCTATAATTTCATTTATAACAAAGCTAAAAGGAGTGAAACTTCGGTCAATAATGTTCCTCTAATTAGCACGACATGACGGTTTTACTTCAATTTTTAGCCAAAATTATCCTTTATGTTTAAAGATAGGTCAAAAGAGTCCTCCATTTATAATTCTGAGCATCCTTTACCCTTACGGTAAGAAACATGTGCGCGGATTTGGTCCAATTCTTCAAAGAAAACTGACAGGCTAGGCAAAGAACAACAGCTCACATATGAAAGCCACATGAGAGGCAAAAAGAACGCTCAACTCTATACTTCACCCCATCCCATACAACTGATGAAATCCAACCAGCTACATAACAGTGAACTTATGATAAATCTTCTCCGCCGCGCACCACCCCAGGTTCCTAGACGCCCCAGAGGTAAGTAGTAAAACAAAATTTATGAGCTCATGACTAGGAGAAACAAATTACCTGAATGCAGAATGCAGATTTTGCACTTGGGAGGATGATCAAACAGACTCTTTATATATTTCGTAAGCACAACATATTAAGTCAGTTAACAAAAGAGAAGTTCCTTTTAAGGGCAGTAGTCAGATGTGGAAAAAAGATGAAACCTCCACCAAAATCCTCATTTTTCACATTATCCCACCTTCCATCA
Organism: Nicotiana noctiflora; assembly: GCA_032618575.1. Classification (NCBI taxonomy): domain Eukaryota; kingdom Viridiplantae; phylum Streptophyta; class Magnoliopsida; order Solanales; family Solanaceae; genus Nicotiana; species Nicotiana noctiflora. Next base: position 171,409 of record JASVEL010003020.1, read on the forward strand.
TTGGATAACTTCCCAAGGCAAGCTCAAAACAAGATGCTTATCAAATCCCACAAGTTAGAATTCACTCGCATCAAGAGGCCAACTTTCCCTCAAAAAACGCATTTAGGACTTTATATAAAGAAGATCAAACCAGTGATTTCCAACAGAGGACCACAACTGCACATAAGTTTTTAATACGGTAATACCCTTGCCGCGTTACCAGAAAGTTGACGAGTAAGAGTGAAGTAAATCTAACATCATATGAGTATACACAATCTCTATTCATTACAGAGGTAGAATAGCCCGATCAAACTGACAAGCTGAGTTATGCATAGATGCCTGTTATTGAAAATAACTATATCTATGAAAATTCAGAATTTGACGAAACTTGTTATCGCCCTCTCATGGGCAAGTCGCTTGCGGTTTGTCCGTTAGTTTTAGCATCTCTTTAGTTCATTCAATTACTCGAACTAAATCCGCTCAAGTTTTGGAAAGTTAAAGGTTAAAAGGGGCCCAAGGTTGTATATGGATGACGCCTTTTTACCTACCCAAACATAAGGGATAATTTGAGCTAAAAGCTTAGTTTTACTTTATCTTGAAGAAGCGAGAATGTTATTTCTTTATATTAGAGTAGAGAAAAATATCTAGACTACAAGCAAAATATGCTCTCCTGATTAGATTTGGAGTCTTATAAGCTAACATTGAGTAGAGAGCCTTCCCGTTATATGTCACGTGTATTCACATTACTCCAACCAGTTGGTTCCGGATACCAAATGGTTAATCAAAAAGATAAAAATACCGTATGGAAAAATCTCTATACGACAAGCAAAACAAGCTCTCCAAATTAGAGGCGGACCTAGGATTCTAAGGTGGCGGAGGTATATCAGTGAACTGCTCAATCAGTGTCCCCATCATACTTTTGATCTTAGGGTTACAAGCAAAATATATGACCGTTTTAAAAATATATACACATATTCAGAATTTTTGTCGGAATCAACGGCGTCCTGTGACCCCTATTCTACAAGCATATGTCCGCCTCTGCTCCTAATTACATTTTGGAGTCTTATGAGTTAACATTTAGTACAGAGAGCCACTTATGACCTTCCCTAAAAGATGCCCAAATAGAGTTTCACCATTTTTTTGAGTTACAGAACGAAACACAAAAAGAAAAGGTTTTTCTCTTTATACAGTACCATGATTTATTAACCTAGATCTCTTGTCCAACATGTGAAATCAAAACTTTTACCTAAATTTACGTAGTAAACTAAAAAGTAAGGAAAATAAGAAAAACTATTCACAGATCAGCTGAAATTACCTTCTTAGCTTGTGATCCAATCTTTGCTTGGCTTCTCTAGTTTTTTTACCTAGCTTCTCATCCTTGTATCCATGGCTTCCTATACCAATTCTTTGCTCTTTCTGCTCATTCAAATGCAAAAATAAGAAATATATAAATTTATTCTTTTAACTTAATTCACATTTCACAAGATTTGAGTACACATACCTGGGAAGAAGCAGAAGAGGAAAGTGAATCGAATGATCGGAGCTGAAAACCCCTTTTTGTAATACACAGAATTCCAACAAATAAACCTGACATTTAATATGGTTGTGAGTTTAATTGGAGAAATTGAGAACAAAATATATGTCAATTTACAACTTTATAAGAACATGGTCTCTTGAATTTCTGTTGAAGGTTTGTCCTTTGGGAAGATATTAGCAATCTAATAGTAGGATACGTTTTCCAGAAAAAGAGGAATCTTTAGGAATTAAGAAAGTGTTAAGCTAGAAATTAGGGTTTGAAATCCTGGATTACACATCGTAGTGCTATATTGAGGGTTAATTTGATTAATTTTGGAAGCTAAATCGGATTACCAGTTTGTTTTAATATACATTTTATAATGGAAAATATAGTATTGAATTACATAGTTTTAGTAATATATATTATTTGGATGGAGTATATTGTTTGTTTATCGTAATTTCATTATATTATGCATTAACAATACGAAAAATAAATTTATAAATATAAATTGTTAGGTGTTTTCATAATTTCTTTATCATATTTTATTCTCCTATTTTTTGAAGTAAGAGCATCATATTTAGCATAATTATTTTCTACTTTTATAAAAAAGAAATATAATTCTTCCATGTTTGGCTATTCCTTTTTTTGTAGGATTTTTTTTTGACTTTTATAAATTGATGATCCTTTCTTCTCATTCACTGGCATCCACAATATAGTCATATAGGGTTTGAAAGTCTTGTTTAGAGGGTAAATTACGGGACAAGTATTATCGTGCCACTTTTGTTTGCTTCTCGATATTTTGTACCTTCTTTTATATAGTGTATTGCTCATCTCCACTGTGGATATAGGTCAATTGACTGAACCACGTTAAAGATTGTGTTTTCTCTTTTGTTGTCTGATTTATTATGGTTGAAGGTTTGTTTTGCTAGCTTCCACATGACACCTAATTATTTCGATCCTAAAATTATTACATAAAAAAGATAGAGTAAAGAATAAAATATAATTATTTAATAATAAAAATGATAAAATGAGAGGAAAAATAAGGTAACAACATGTTCATACAAAATCGATCGTTACACAAAGTGACGCTTTTGTCGTTATAGAATGACTAATTTAATAGTAGGAAACAATAAAATTAAGGTGAAATTATGCTCCTTGTCACTAGGCCCAACAATCCATCAAAAAATGGCTCACGTTTGAAGCTCTTACTTGGTATGGCCTAGGTTGTATCTAAAGTTATTTTTCACTAGTTAGCCCACCCTATTTTTTTTTCTTTTCTTCGTTCTTCCTCTTTCATGACTTTGCACCCTAAATTTCTATATATATTCTTCAATTCTTCTTCCTGATTAAAAATTTGCAATCACTATTAAGATGAGAAAAAAACATACCACTTAAAAGAATTATTAATTTTGGAGTTTCCATTAAAGGTCATTCGAAGCTTCAATTTCAAAAATTGGGTTTTGCAATTTTGTTAGTTGTTTGGATTGGCTGTTGGCCCAATTGATTGAGATCGTAAAGGGAGTTCAAAACTCAAATTTAAAGTGATTTGGAGCAGATTTGTGCTAGATTTGAGTTGAATTTAAGAAGATGCCCAAAGAAGAAGAACTTGTGAAGCTCCATTAGTAGGATTCATTTATATAATAATGTATGACAATATATAAGTAATCTATAATAGTGTATAAACACCTCTTATACATTATTTTATACAAGATTGATACATTATTTACAGGTATTTGGTGGATTTCTCACATTTCTTATTCTTCAACTACTACAATGTTTGGCTCAAAAGTTAAGAATGTACTATGTAATCTAGAAAACAATCAAAATATGAAAGGGTAAATCGTAATCAAATATAATAGACCTAGAGATGTAAGACCGATGATATTGTTGTAGATCTTATATTATAGGACGATATTCTAAACTCAGGAGAAGTTATTCGTTAGAGATAGAGATAGAGAGAGAATAGGAGAAAATGAAAGAGTTGTATTATTCAAGAATAACATTGATGCCTTTTACAATGGGAATGTCCTCTTTATATAAGAAGAGGCCTTCCTTAAAATAATAACGAAAATACCAGACGTGGTCGACGTCCTCTTAGCGAGGACGCCTGGTTTTAAATGGCGTCGCCTTCGCCCTTACGTCCGAACCGTGCCTTTATTATCGCAGGTATACACTTACTAGGCATACCCTTCGGCATAGAGGCGTATATGGCCAAATTTGACTCCATACATACACCTATATACACGGTGTATCACTAACATTTTCATTACCGTGCTTATACATTTTTATACAACTATATATATATATATATATATATATATATATATATATATATATATATATATATATATATATATATATATATATATATATATATATACCTATTTGTATAAAAGTGTATAATATTATATAAACATGTATAAGCATCTCTGACTAACTTTTTGTACAATTTTCACTTACAATTTATGATTAGAACTATTCCAAATCTCCATTAAATGACTCCAAACTTCGTATACTGTCTACTTGGACTAATTATAATAAGTTCAAATAATACCCACTCCAAATTTCTCACAAGATCATATTCAAAATCTAACATGATTAGCATTAAGGAATATGAAATTTTAGATTTCTCGCGTCCGTTTTTTATTTTCGTAGTTGTGATAGGTGTGTAGAAATTTGAGAAAAAAAAGAGAATGAAAATGTTTCACGCTTGAAGATATAGAGCATAAACTAAATGGAAAAAAATTTCAGATTTAAGCTTATTGATATTTGGCTACACATTTGCAAACTTGTACGTGATCTAAAATAATGCAAGGTCACTTATGGAGTGTATTGTTACGTAGTTTTGTCTAAAATTAAGTGATAATTAAAATAAAAATTATTTTTAAATTAACAATACGATATAATATAACTATCCAAACGAATTGTTAATTAACTTAATATTTTAAAATTAAATTTAAATGTTTTCGAGGAGCAAACAATAATAACTAATGCGGGACTGACGAATTAACAATTTGGTATTTGGAATCAGTGTTGGATTAATTAAAGTTTGCGTACATAGCAAAGCTTAACGTGCCTATAAAAGTTATTATTTGAGACTTGGACGTAAACTGTTGGTTTATTGACATACCAACTCAAACTTTAGATAATGGCAAACTAATGAGCACAAATGCTTAGATGAATCAGATTGTTTTTTTTATGGGATGGGATGATATCTAATTAAGTATCAAGTTCGAGAATAATAATTTAAGGGCGTGAAGCGAGTATTTCTAGCTGCTTCGCCTGCTTCTTAGTGGCGAAAATGAACGAAAAGCGAGATGAGTAAGATATTCATTTGAAATTAAAATTTATCAAAAATTTATGTACTTTTAAGCTTGAACTCGAGATTTCTTAGCTAAGAAATTATATTTGAACTAATCCAGAAGTTCTTTGAGGGATTTTTTGTATTTTTTAAACTTTGAACTCGATATTTTTGAATTAAGAAATTACATTTGTCCCACTACATCTCACACGACCAAGAAAGATGATAAAGTATAGAGTTGTTCAAAACTGAACCGTAACCGTTAATCGTACCGCAAAAAAGGGCCGGCCCAATAATAAAACTGCTAAAGCATCTACTTTGGGCCTTATAACTTTTCGGGCCTCAAATTTTCCTAACAAGTTATATATTAATTTATATTTAGAAGAATATTTAGTATTTCAAATAAGAAATTATAGATTTTCATTGTAAAAAAGTAAGATTAAATTATTGATCATAATTTAAGATGTTTTTTTATATATTGGAAATTATTTTCTGGATCATAAATTGGGAAAGAATTCGATTATTATTCGTAATTCCAAAAAAAGGTTGAAAATTTAATACAATCCCATAACGCTCCATTGATAAAATTTTAGCAAATAATAAAAACCTTAATTAGGAAGTATATCTCAAGAGAAATTAAATAGATTAGATAAAATTATTAATAACTTTGTATAAGAAAAGCTAGAAATATAGAATTTAAATGAAATTACATATAAATTTTTTTCTTTTATAGATAAATAATAGGGCCTCTCGCTGAAATTTTGCTTTAGGCTTCCATATTTATTGAGCCACCCCTGCCGCGAAATCATCTTGTTGGTATTGACTTATCAGGGTAATACTTGATGAACGACTTAAAATTTATAATTAATGGCTTAATAGTTATTTTTTTTATCAAATAAGCCGTTAACTCGTTAATAATTTTTATAATTACACTTTTATCACGATGTAAATAAAGTACTACTTGAAACCCTAAGCCCTTAATTTCTCAATTCAACACCACCAAGCAGTCGCCTCCCTCAGCAATCAGCTCTTGAAAGTTATCTAACTTATTTTTCTCGTGCAAAGCATTTTTCTTTCAATTGTGTTGTCAATTTTTTTTAATCCATACCAATACTTATTTACTCTCCCTTGTATTGGATATTCCATGTCACTTGGATTAGAAAATATTATATAAATAATATAAACCTAAATTTTCCTTCTAAATTTTTCCTTATCTCTAGTTCTCTACTTCTTTTTATTGTCTATATAATTTAATTGATAAACTGTTCAATAATTGTTAATTTGATATCAATTCGCCTATATCTTATTGGTTAGCTAGCATATTACTTCATTTATAAATTGATAGCAGATAGGTCGAACCGTTAAGTATAAATATCCGTTCAATCCATCCGATAATTACCCTATTAAAGAAGAAAGTAATTGTAGCAAAACCATGGCTAAAAAGGTTATATTTGAGACTTGGACATATATTATTGGTTAGTGCCTTAGTGGTTTATTTACCAACCAACTCAAACTAGATAATGGCAACGTCACGAGCACAAATGCTTAGATGAATCAGATTGTATTTTTATGGGATGATATTTAATTAAAACGAAGTATACGATATTAATTTGAATATTTATTATATAAATAAGCCCAAAATATTTTTTTCGGCTTCAATTTACGAATGCTAACTCCTAATTTTTATTCGTTCCCAGTTTCATTTATTTTACATAGTTAATGAAATATAAACTTGCAACAGTATATATGAGATCAAATACTTCAAGTAAAGCAATATTTTTGGTCATTCATACTACTGGAACAAAAAATAAAAAAAAATCAGACCAAAAAATAAAAAGTAACATTTTCTGGCTTATTTTTAATAAGGAAAAACTCATAAACATGTTTCTCAAATGTAATGCTTAGAACTTTTTCCATCAAACGCAAATAAAAAAAAAATAGCAAAGCAATATGCTCAAAATATATATGGACAATAGTTTATCTTATCATCTTCACCATCAGCAAATTCTTTTTAGCTCGATCACATAATTAGTGCTATTTTAATTGTTATTATACCAAGTGCTAATACCAACAATCCACCAAACAAGAATTGTTGTTCGAGTTATAGTTTCACGCTCAGTTATTAATTGAATCAAGAATCACAGCAACAACAACAACAACAACAACAACACAATATAATCCTATTTAGTAGGGTATGTGGAATATAGTATGTACGCAGACCTTACCCCTACCCTAAATAGAGATGTGTTTTCAAATAGACCATCGACATCCTTCCCTCCAAGAACTTCCCACCTTACTCTCGGGGAAACTCGAACTTACAACCTCTTAGTTGAAAATGGAGATTATTTATCATCAGAGCAACCCTCTTGTCACGAGCTAATTAATTAGTTCCTACTTGTACAAGTAAAGTCGCTACCGGTCTAATGTCAAATTAGATTTATTTTTTTGAATTAATTATGTATTAAGTTTCAATTTTTGATGGAGAATCTTTGACCAACAATAAAGTTATCTCTATGTACCTATAGGTCAGAGATTCGAGCAGTGAAATCAGATACTGACACTTGCGTTAGGGTAGGATGCCTACATCACACTCCCTTGAGATGTGGCCCTTTTCGTATGCTAGACCTAGGGGTGTACATGGAGCGGGATGTTTTGATTTTTATCAAAACCGAACCAAATCAACAATATTGGTTTGGATTGGTTCAATTTTGTCGGGTTTTTTGGGTTTTCTTGTTAGTTAAATATTATTTTAATCTTACCTTGTTAAATTTTTGATAAGTAAATATATGTTTAGTTATATTATCTATTAAAATATTCTTAGTAACACATAATAGTTAGTAATTTTTTAGGCGTCAGATAATAATGTTTCGTCGATGTACACTTTCATAGATAACTGAATTTAGTAACTAAAAACAAAAATCAATATGATATCTACATAATAATAATCACTTCACATTCTAGAAAGATATAAGAATTTAATTAATAAATCTTTAACATATAATTACAAAAAATCAATCTTATTGTGGCGGTTATATTACGGCGGTTTCAAATAACCGCCATAAAATCTAATATAAAATGGCATTTTAGAGACTGTCGATTTAAGTTATTTTATTATGGCGGTTATTTCGTATTGGGCGGTTAGAACCGCCAATAATGTTTCAATCACAACTTTTTAATAATGGAATTTTTACCTATCTATGCCATATATGAAACCTTATTATAAAAAATGTTCATAATTTATTATTTACCCGTGTAGTCCACACTTTTTCTACAAAATATATACCAATCTAATAATAGGTATATTTTGCCATAAAAATCACGCTAAAAATAAGGTACCAGATCTGCGTATTGAATTTTGAGACGGAAGGATATCATACTGCTGCATAATTCTATCCTTCCTCATCGGAAACAGATCTGTCTTCTCTCACTCTACTACAATTCTCAAAAAACGCAAGCTACTGAAGCTCCAGTAATCAAATTGGTTCTACGAATTCTACAACGCAATACAAATTGTAGCTCGTCAAAAAAGAAGAAGAAGAAGAAGACATATTTTCAGAATTGTAGTTAAATTGTAAAATTGTAGATAAATTATAGATATATTGTAGATAAATTATAGATTGGGAAACTAAAGCTTCTACAAGTTTTCTATAATTATGTAGAAAATGTCAATTATGCTACAATTAAAATGAGAATTGGGATATTAAAATTCAATGTATTTTGTTTGTAGATATCTCGTAGAAAAAATAAATACAAATTAGTTTAAGTATTGTATAAAGTTGTATTGCTTTTAAGAGTATCTACAAAATTACTACATTTATTTTTACAATTAAACTACAATCTTATGTCAAGAAAAAATATTGACAACAAAATTTGCTCTTCATCTACAAAATTTCTATATAAAAACTACAGATAAACTACAACTGCACCTACACTGTCAACTTTATTGTCTTCCACGAAAAAATCATTTCCCTTACAAATTGCATAACCCAACTACTCCTTCAATCAGCCATTATGTAAATTAGTCAAAGAAGTTGAAGATGTCGATGATGAGGAGAAAAGTAGAGGAAGAGAAGAATATTAGTAGAAGAGATTCAGAAGCAGAACATCTAAAAAAATTGAAGGTAAATTGGGGGGAGGGGGAAGGAGGGGGCGGGAGGAGAGAGAGGCGGGTAAATAAAAAAAAGTGAATATGTGATCCTAAAATCACGCCTAAAATAAATGAAGCAATAATTATATCCTTAATTTGAATTATGGTATATAAATGGTAATTTGGTATGCTTAAATGTAATAAACACAAACCTTAAATATTAAGGGTAATAATATTTTATATATAGTATAGGTATGTAAAAATTCCTTTAATAATTTTCCCTCAATAGGTTCTAGTATTTCCCCCTCAAAATTTAAGACTCCCTCCGGAATTTGCCTAGTTCGGAATTCCCCCAATTTAACTCCTTCCCTTAATAGGTCTAGGTTTTTCTTCCCCCAATATATTTTCTAACTTCAAATTTTTTTTATTTCTACCAGTCTGTTTCTCCAGTTAGAAGATTCGAGATTCAAATCAGAAAAAATACATGAAATTCGTTTAGGCCATCTCCAACAATCACTCTATTTTGCACTATTTTTCACTCTAAAATAATGCAACACCAAATCTATTCCAACAATCACACTATTTTTTATACCAAATTTTCTTTCTCTTCTATATTATATTATTATCTTCATTTACTTTTTATTTTTTATTTCTTTCAAACTAATATTATCTTTTAATATTTTATGTCCGGCTGTCATTCACTCAACAGTATCCTCCTTTTATGTACTTTAATTATAATATATTTTTATTTTATGTATTGTTATTTTTAAATAATGGTTATATTCTTTTTATACAATTATAACAATAATAAAATTAACTTATAATTTTATATAAATATAATATATACAAAAATTAATATATCAAAAAATAGGATATAAAATTAAAATTATAAAAATCTTAATATAAAAGTTAATTATATACACAATATATAATTAATTAAAAGTTCAACAATAAAAAATGTATAAAATATTATTAAACCAAATATAGAGTTTGGTGCAACACTTTTCATGCTCTATAATAGAGCAACAAATGTAGTACCATTGGAACAATTTTACTCTATTTCTTGCACCAAATATAAATTCGGTGCAAAAGATAAAGTATCATTGGAAATGGCCTTAGCAACTTCAATAATCTTCAGGAAATGATATATATTTAGTACTAAAAGTTCTTTTCTCTTTTTAGGGTTCATGCATGTTTGGAATTGTAGCTATTTTCCCCAATGTTGTTCCAATTTTTTTTCGTCAGTATGATAATCTATTATTCATTTAGTCAATTAAATATATAAAATCCAAAATAATAATCTATTACTAGAAACAAGGACAACAGAACTACGATTGCTGTTATTAGAAAACATTACTAATCTAATGGTTTCAGTACTTTTTTCTTTTATTTTTGAGTCCATTTTTTGTCATTTTCCTATTAAATTAGTTTGGCATTTCTTTAATTTTTTGCTGCTTTGTCTTGTCTTTAGATTGCCTGCACTTAATTTTGACATTTTAAGTTGTTGTTCTTGCTAATATTAACCTAAATATTATATATGGGCTTGATAGGTAGCCAAGGGATCAAAAACTGCTGGTGAAGCTATTTGTATAACTCGTTTCAGTTTAATTTTGCCCCTTCTATTTCTTTGTTTAAAGGTAATTTGATTATTCTTAGTGTTGAGTTACCTCTTATCAGTGTAAATTAATCATAGAGTTTGTTAATCAATAATATTACATTTGTAATATAGATAAAACTTATTCCAATTTCTCTTTAATGTCGATAAAAGCTATTTAGTTTAAGAAGGCTTAATGAAAGTGCACCAGAATGATGAGGACATGAAATAAATTTATGGTAGACTTCTGTCTTAGTAAGTTTTTGAGTAGGAGTGAAGTTTTATGTCATGTGTGATTGAACATTATATTTTTTATATTAAGTTGGCAAAGGATCTGAAGTAATAAGTTAACAGATTGACATGTATAAGCAAAATTTTTGAGAGAAAAACTTAGTTCAGATTAAGTGAAAATATTCAGTAATTATTGCAGGCTGCTACATGTAGAGCTTTTGATAGTTCTGTTTTAATTCTAATGGAAGAAGTAAATATTTTCTATCTGCACTTTTATATCATTAAGAGGCTTTTTATTAGTTAATTTCTTTAACTAGTTGATCAAAATCAAGATCAGATGTTAAGTTTTAGCCTTGAAGGTTTTCTCATAGGTTCCATCTAAGAAATAGAGCCTACTTTATCAACAGATTTGCATTATTTACTGCAGTATCTCAGTTCTCAATTAGAAATAAAATACTATATTTCTTGTTTTACTTTATATACTTTTATGTATGTAGAGTCTCTTTGCATCACGTTGTTCCATCTTCATCATCTGATGGAGTCTCTTCGCAGCATGTTGTTCCATCTTCATCATCCGATGGAGTATTTTAGCAGCCTGCCGTTCCATCTTCATCATCTGATGTAGTTTCTTCAGAACGAACTAGACGTACTACTAGCGATGAAGAGCCCCATTGATTTGTCGATGTTATAGGTACATATAAATTTCAAGTGATTCAATATTCTTTTTGTTTTCCTCGTTTAATGTTTTAACTTGACTTCATTTTGTTGTAGATGAACATCAAGTAATAAAAATAATTAGGTTGAAGGTTAAGAATGTCCATAATTTGGATAAAGAACTATGTATAATTGTAGAATTTGATGAATATCATGCAGTAATTGAAAAATCAGCTGTCCTAATTGTGGGAGTTTTAGGGCAGCTTGCAATAATTCCTCTGTACTTTCCTATTGGCTTTGAGAAATAGTCATAGTAGCTTCTGTTTCTGCTTATTTTGGTCTTATGTAATATAATTTCACCTATTTAATTTGTAGGTGCGTTGCAAGAAGAATGCACAGAATCGACAAAATCAACTTCTTATACTTGTGGTGCTATGAGTTTGGCTAGAAGAAGGTTTGCGATGGTAGTTTAATCGATTTACTTAGATAAGATATATATTCTTAATTAGTTTAAAATTTTCAAAAGGCAATGCGAAAAGCTTTTGATAAATGCAAAATGTGGACTGAAACTCATAAAAGGAAAGAGGTGAGTAATGTAATTGATGAGGCTAGAGTGATTGGGGTAAGTAACATTTTTGGTGCCTTCTACTGTGATATTATCTTCTATTTTCAGACTGGTACTGGTTGTATCCAGTCTTTTCGTCAAGTTTGTTTATAATACTTAAAATGGGAGTGTTGTTAGAATAATCGATAAAAAGAGGCAACAATTGTAAAATTTCAGAAAGAAAGAAAGAAGTATGACTGTCCGAGCAGTATAATGATTGTGCTTATTTTGAGTTTGGGAACCTCCAAACTGAGTTCTGCCGAACCCGCAGACTTTAGATGAAATCTGTTGCCTGATGTGCACATATACACCGACTATTTTTCATTTCGTTCGAATCTGTTATGTTCTCTTTGTGTATAGTCCAAGGAGTTGAGGGCTATAGAGTGCAAGAAAAAAAAATTATTATGACAAAGTTTATATAGAAGACAACCAAGAAAGAAAAGAGTTAATGTCTTGTGCTACTAGGCAACAAGTAGTAGCTGAATATTGCAGCTTATTTTCTTGTGTTTCCTTTATATTCTCTGTTGTATTTGGGTGTAGTTCCAATTGTACCATTCAAATATACATCTGCGAGATACCGTTATGGTTATGTGGATTTATCTAGCACTACCGCTCCAACTCCACAGTGAAAGCAAGAGATGACATATATGAAATCAAAATTAAATGTACTAATTAGCTTATACGAAAAGGAACATAGGGAAAATATCCCTGAGTAGTTTGCTAACTTATTTTCCACTTCTCCACAGATATAAGTTCTCTTGCTATATTAAAATTAGTTCTCTTGGAAGATATGTGTATGGCTTTTGTGTATATATGTCTCTGTAAAGGGAGATAAAGAGGAGTTACAGAAATTTGTGCCATTGTTCCAGCTACTCAAAGCAGTTGGATAATTCAAAAGATTCTGAATCCTTAATAGGGTTGCACTTGGGAAGATTGCAATTGTTTTGATAAGCATAGTTAAAATTTAAGTTATTTGCTTATTGACTGTATTTTTCCTTGTTTTTTCAGGCACCGAATTTAAGTAGTGGTGCACGATCAACAGTTGAACCAAGAAGATCTTCAGATGAAAGTAACAATGATGATTGTCCTAGTGTGAATTGGTGATTAGGATCAATTATAAATCTTTTGGATGTTACTGTTGAAATACACTTTGAAGCATTAATATTTTGATCATGTAATTTTGTATAGTTATGTTTTTTTATATAATGAATATTTATCTTATTTAATCTCCTATTATTAGGTTAAATAGATTATGAAGGGTTATGAAAATTTCAAAGCACGACATTCAATAAATAGGATTGTAAATATGAAAAAATAAATTGTGAAAGGATACTGGCGTTGTAGAAGCAATTCCCTTTTGTAACTATGGCGGTTTAATACCGCCAGAATTAGCAAACTGGAAAGCTGCATTAACCAGATTAAAATACGGTAGTTTATGGCGGTTTTTTCGGAACGGCCATAATATAATTTTGGCGGGCGTAATTGTGGCGTTTTCAAAAGCCGTTGTTACTGTGTATTACGGCGGTTGTAAACCGCCATTATATGTTAATAGAACAGCCGTAATAATTCCATTTTCTTGTAGTATGAATATGAAAGAACAAAGAGAGTGATGCACTCAAGTAACACTTGATGAGAAAGTGATAATACAACCCACTATTTAAGGTTAATAAATATGAAATACTTCATATTATTAAATATTATATCCCCAAGAGAATTCCAAATATTTATATACATTTTTACAGAAAATTCTATATATAAAATCTTTAAAGTATATATAAAAATTATATGTCAGTTTGGTTCAGTTTTTTTTACTCAATACCAAATCAAATCAAACAAACCTAGTGAGATATTTTTAATCGGTTTGGTTTGATTTTTTGGTTTGGTACGAATTTTCTGGTTCGGTTTGTACACCCTAGCTAGACCTATAAATCACGGGTTCGAGCACTGGAATCAGTCATTGATGCTTGTATCGAAATAGACTGCTTATATCACACACCTTGAAGTGCGACTTTTCCCAAATCTACGTGGACGCGGAATACCTCATGCACCAACAACCCATATATAAGTTTTAATTTGATTTTAGTTGGTGAATGTCACTTCGATTCATAATTTCAAATAAATCAAGAAGTGTACTATATATATCATAGAAATAGTGGAGTTTCCCTGTTCACGTTTCATGCCAACTTACTAAAGAAGAGTTATTATTATATAGGACCAGAAAAGACAGTGAAAACTAGTTGAATTATTGCAACTGTGTTTTCATGGTGGGATTTAGAATGGGTCAGATAGTGATCTTTGGTTCGATTTAAATCACTTATTTCAACTGCTACTCGACAGCCATATGATAATTCATACGGAAATTTTCACAAAATTCAACTAATGTATTTTGTACTTTTATATCTTCTTGTAATCTAATATTATATTCAGAAGTTTTTAAGACAAAACACTTCATGATTTTTTTTTAGCGAGAAAAATTAGTGTCTTTTTAACATAGAATTATAATATCGTGCAGATGTTTATTGTAACATAAATTTCATGTTAAAGAGTTAATAAATGTTTAATGAAATAGTTGAGATACGTACAAACTGAGCAAACATCATCACTAGAAAAGAGAGAACTAAACAAACATACCCCCACCTGTGACTCTCCCAAATCCCAATCCACCATGGCACCAACCAGTGGTGGAACTAGGAGCGGTAGAAGTCCATCTGAAATCTCTTTGTCGGTAAATTAAATTGTTTATATAATATATACAAACTATTTATATACATATGAAATGTTGAATCATCTTAGCTTCTCTGCATATTTCAATTGTATATTTTATCTTTGAATCTCTTATTGAAAATTCTGGTTATGCCACTGCTACCAACAATTACATTCCAGTGAAGGATAGGGGGAAGGCTGACTATAAAGTTTGTGTTGGTGGTTGCTTGTGAATTTATAAACTATAGTGATGTGTGGCAAGCCTTTGGCAACTTCCTTATTTTTTTTTTCTCTATATATTTTTGGCAAATGAACTAGTTTTCCTTTATTTGAAGAAATTACTTAGTAGGGATGGTACTCATGGTTGAGAATTTTAATCACAAACTAACAGTTTTTAATACGGAGAGTCTATCGGAAATAACCTCCAGTAAAATCTGCATGCATACTATCTAGTCAAGACCTTACCTCCGAGACTATAGTGAGTATGTTATTGTAACAATTGTTTTCCACATACAAGATTTCTTGAAAAACCAAATAGTCAATAGGTCTATTTTGTACATTTCTTGGTCACCTATACAAGGTGAAAGAGATAGATGCAACTTCTTTTCACTTTCTCATTTCTCATAATTATATAGTGCTAGTCAAAATTGCCATTCTACAACATGGGCAATGTGCATTAGATTCTAGCCATGGAACCAAACACTTGGAATGGAACCTATGGGCACATTGCAATTGCATTAGGTTATCACCAACTTTAAATTGGTCCAAGCAAATTGCACATTCATCTTGTTCTGAAGATTTCCAAATCTTCTTTGCCCAATTGAACTTCTTTGATCCACTCTTCTTTAGTCCAGAAAACACTTCTTGTTGCAATTTATCCACACCCAAATTAGGTCTATTCTCCACCATTCCTTGCCTTTGGTTTTGTTGTCCATTATTGACACTACTGAATTTAATGACATAAAAAGAAAAACACAATCAGTGAGATGAGAATAAAGGGGTCAAACATATTGGAATTGCAAGTTAGAACTAATATAGTTTTCCTAAAAGATTTAAGGTATATATAGTGACAGAAATACATTTTAAATTATTAGTGTAATTTAAACGGTTATCTTGGTTTTGGTCTTCTTTTTGTTACTTCTTTTTCATTCTTTCTTACGTCGAGGGTCTACCGGAAACTACCGCGGTTCCTTTCAAGGATAGGGGTAAGGCTGCATATATCTTTCCTTTCTCATACATTACTTGTAAGAACTCACTGGCTTTGTTGTTGTAATTGTAGTAGTTGTTGCGTAGTTAATCTGTGATGGCAGGTTAGCACCATTTTTACCATGTTATCTATTAATATTTATCATAGAGATATACTTTTAATTGACTCATCAATAATCTAATTTCATAAACACTTTTTACACCTTCATATAACTTTAGAACTCTTTGTAAATTAACATGAGCCTATATCAAAAGGAGAAGTAAGCTTTTCACCTCTTATTTTTTGATTTCCATCTGGCACTAAGCCTCTCATCCAACCTTTGCCTGGCTTCTCTAGCAGCTTCACCTAGTTTCTCATCTTGGTATGCTTGGCTTGTTGCACTTCTTTGCTGTGAATTCAATTATGCCAAAAAAAAAAAGAAGAAAAAAATTAGTCTATAACAATAACAATTACACTTCCATCCCTAGTAAATTTGAATTTATTATATAAATCCTAGTTGTTTTTGTCGCTTCATTTAAACTCATCCTACTCTTATATTAGTATCTGGATTGCCTACGTCATACCCCTTGAGTGCGGACTTTTCTCCAATCCTGCATGAACACGGGATGAAACTCATCCTACTCTTATATAAGTATCTGGATTGCCTAGGTCATACCTCTTGAGTGTGGACTTTTTTCCAATTCTGCATGAACGCGGGATGCTTCATGTAGCGAATTTTCTTTTTTCACTCTTATATCGATGTCATGTCATTACATCCAAAAAAAATCCTAAACAATGGTATATGAAAATTTAAAGGGCAGCCTAGTATATAAGATATCTAGTGTTCATGCAAGATCCAGGTAAGGGCCACATCCAAGAGGTGTGCAGGTGTGACATAGACAACCTAACTAATGCAAATATTAGTGACTGCTTTTATGACTCGAATCGATGACCTATAGATCACACAGATACAACTTTACCATTGCTCCAAGGCTCCCCTTGAAAATTTGCCTATGTAAAATTAATACACAAAACAACACATGGAGGGAATATTAGTATATACCTTAGAAGAGCTTGAGTTGAGAGGATATTCATGGCTACTAGTGTAGAGACAAAAAGAAGACCTTCTTGTGGATGAAAAGCCAAAGGTGTGAGATGAATCTAACCATCCACTACTCTGATGAAACCTCCTTCTTCTAGCACATTCAACCCCAGGAAGCATGCCTGCCATTTTTATACACAAAACTCAAAAGGAAAGAGAGAAGGAAACAATAGTGGAAAACCAAAAACTAGAACTATATAGTCCTAATTAATTAAATTCTATAATTAATTTTTCCAGAAAAATGAAGGAGAAAGAGGCAATCATTTATCTCCATATAGATTCTGGATAAATTAACTAGAGTTAGTTTCCTTCCTTAATAGTAACTAAAAAACTTGTGTCAATGTTATTGTTTTTGTTGTTTTATAATGATAGAAAAGACCAGTACTGAATGCAGAAGTTTCTTTGAAAGTGAGACTTTTAGATTATATTTTATTTGAATCTTGAAAAAAGTGGGCCAAAAATGAAAGTTTTCGACTAAAGTTATTTGGCATACAGAAAGAGGGTCCCTACCATTAATTTCATTCATTTTTTGATAAGCTCTCATTTTCAGCATCACTTTCCTATTTTCATCTGTCTTTCGCTTAAATAGAAAGAGGTGTGTTTTTGAACAACGGTAATGTTGTTTTCATGTAGCTTTTACGTTATGGATTCGAGTCGTCAAATTAGTTGATGATTGTATCGAGGTAAAGTATTACATATTCGGTGCAATTTTTTCTTGGACCCTATATAAATGCGAAATGCTTTGTGCACTGTGCTTCAGTTTTCCACTTAAATATAAGGAGGTGGTATGAAGGACCTTTTCTTTTCTCTCTTTTTAAATTATTTCCCCTTAACTCTTCTTGTTCTTACAAATTTTGCAAACAATCCAGATTGGAGAAAGGGGAAAAGAAAAAACCAGATATGAGTAATAATTCTATTATCGAAATATCTGTTGGAAACTGGGACTGGGAGAGGATAAACACTCACAATCAATCATGATACCCAAGTATTTACAGGAGATTGTTTTAACATATATATATATATATATATATATATATATATATATATATATATATATATATATATATATATATATAGACACACACTTAGTCTTTGATATATATCATAATTTAGGGCAGCTCGATGCGTAAAGTATTTCGCATGTACATAGGGTCCGAGAAGTATCGCATTTCAGGGGGTGTGATGTAAATATCCTACCCTAATACAAGCATTGGTGACTGCTTCTAAAACTCGAACCATGACCTATATACAAAAATAATTTACTGTTGCTCATAATTTAATTTTAGATTTTTCCTTTTAAATAAAAATATATACTAAACTATACATTCTTACATTAATTTCTTAACACATGAATTAACTAACATCATGTACTCAAGATGAAACTGGTTATATATACTAGGATGTAATTATATTTTATTTATAGATGATCTAACCCGATAATCATTTCAGGTGAGTTTGGCGTGTTGCAAGAGTTGTTTTTCAGGAAAATTATTCTCCGTTACTTCTCTAATATGGATGGAAGTTATTTTCTTTGTAAGCTATAATTCTTTTAGATTTTAACTTCAACTAATACTTAGATATTACAATATATCTCTATTACCCAAAGTAATATCAAAACAATTTTTGATTTCCTATTATTTTAAATTTTAATATATTTTTTTTTCTAAAAATACTTTTCGCTCACCGTTCAAATACGGAATAACATTTTCTATAAATATTACTTCTATTGTACCAAACACATTCTATTTTAACCATTTTTTACTTACACGTTACACGTTTGAATTTTGAAAGCAGTCATTAATACTTGTAATAGAGTATGCTTCCAATATTATACCTTTCAGGTACAATCCTTTCTGAATCATGCCTGAACGTAAAATATTTTCTGTAAAGAACTATCCTTTTATGATCTTTAAGCTGATAGTCATTTGAAAGATTACTATCATCTTTTGTGTTTCCTTTTTTATAGCTTAATGTTTATCCTAAATATCGAGTAACAATTAAACTTATAATGTGATTTTAAGGATACGTGATTTTACTTGATACCAATTAATTAATTGGTGATGGGAACTGAAAAGAATATAAAACAAACAGATGCTTGGACAATGCCCTCGAGCTGATGAACTCTCGAGAGTAGTAAAATAAGAACAATTAAAGAACAATAAGTTGATGAACAATAGAGAAATATTATATTGCCTTGATCTGTATGTATGTAAGGTGTTTGCAGATGATTGGGATCCCCCTTCATATACTAGAGGAATTTTAATTATAGTAAAATTCTAGATACGAAAGTAAGTCCATGATTAGTATAAATAACCGCCCTTGATTTGATATGTTCCGAGATTTCCAATGTGTTCTTTGACCGGTTACAGATATCTCGCCTTTTCGTTATTGCACTTCACTCGAAGCCGGTCATACTTAATCTCGATCGATTTTGGCTTCCATCTCAACGGACTCTTTGATCTTTAGGCTCTATGCCCCGTCTTCGAGTTGGGTCAGATTTATTACGAGGCTACCCCCGATGCAACTCCCTTGTCTCGATCAAATAGTAAAATCGGGTAGGCTCGAGTTTGACAGTATACAGATAGTCTTCTCGTTTCTTGGAATTAACGAGAATAAACGAATGAGCCTTCGATTTAGTACCTCGGTAAATTATGACATCACCCTCATGATGTAAGCGACAGAGGGGATCGAAGGCCGCATCTGCATAGTTCTCAAGATCATTAATTAGTGCTTTCAAACCATCACAGTGATACCATAACTGACTATCTTCATAGTTTTCTTAAACTTTACTTTCAAATTTCCCTAATCTTCAAAAACTTTTCTACTCCCTTCAAGCTTATAAGTTCTGCAGGTTCTTCAAATCCCGTTTGCCAATCTTTTCTTAAAACAACAAGTTTTATCTTTTTCTTTCTTTGAACTCATATAACAATGGTGAAAACATCAAAAACCGTTTCCCAAAAGGAAAAAGCTTCTTCACCACGGCCGGCCGACGATAAAATGTTGGAGGAGCCACGCATCGAGGAGGGTGTTCCAGGGTCGTGCAATCTTATGTGTGACTTCAAAGTCGAGAAACCCTCTTCAATCCCTGGCTGATGTGAGCCCATGTCGAGATATATATGCTTGATAGCTGAAAGCAATCTCGAGCAGGTGAAAAAAAGATTGCCATTGGGAAAACAAAGAGGTGTTTATTCCTAAGCCCGAGGAGAATATTACCACTTATGTGAAAGGATTTTTAAGTATTTACACTTACCCTTTCACGCTTTGTCCCGTCGATCCCATTATGATCGACTTCTACCTCCAATAACACATAACCTTAGGCCAAATCTACCCTTCTTTTTGGTGCATCGTTATTTTACTCCGATTCTTTGTGAGCAAGTTCGAATGGATGTCATTTACCTTCAACCACCTCATTAGACTGTATATCCCCCATCTCTATCGAGGCGGATTAATAAGGCTCCATCACCGAGTCACAAAGGCGCTGTTCTCGAGTACATACAAGGATAAGAATCGGGGATGGATGGGTCGGTTTGTCCGAATGAGGACCTCCAGTATAATCCCACTCGAGAAGATTCCATTCCCCGGGGAATGGAACATGAAGCGTAAGTACAAACACATCAACATCTTATGTTGATTGCTTTATTTCTTTTATCTTCCTTCACCCACATCTTTTCTCAACCACGTCTTTTCTTATGATGTTGGTTTTCTGGGTGCCCAGTACAATCCCGAACCTCAAACGATGGCTTGGTCTTCTACGTATGTTGAGCGCTCATGGCACGATTTAGCGAAGGGCCTATGGGAGGCCAAGAATCATGGTAAGATTATCTTATATGCTTTTGATGCCCGTATCTGAAATGTTTCTTTTCATTTGTACTTGATTTCCTTTTATGAAGGTCTCGAGGATGTTGCTGAAATGAGTCTATCCCTACCTGGGTAAGAGTCAATTCTGAAGCCATCGAAAGAGAAGAAAAGAAAGAGGGTCTCTCCTTTCGATAATCCAAATCCCAAGAAGATTAAGGCACGTAGGTCGAAGAATGACACTATCGTGCTGCCTGCCGACGTATCCCAAAAGCTACAAGATGAAGAAGAAGATAAAGAAGATTTTGACTATGAGCTGGTGGCTTGAAATAAGAGAAGCGTTGAAGCTTTAGAAGCAGCTGAGCCGATGGCAGTCAAGAAGGATCATCTTTAGACCGAGGAGATCTCGAAAGATGGTCCAAGCAAAGTCCCTAAGTCATTGGTGGCTTAAGATGTCTCCTACCGTGACGAACACCTGAGAGTGTGCCTATCCTTCGTGATGAACAATTTGTGGGTGTGCCTAAAGGGTCCGATTTCGAGGCCCTCCGAAAAGGAGAGAGTGATCCAAGTGTCTTGCTTAGGGAAATAAACATTGATGATTCGTCGCCCCTCCTCACATTTCTAAAGGGCAATTTCGAGAGGCCCAGACTATGGAGACCACCAATGTGGGAACGCCTCACGAAGGGGATGAATTATTCTATGGTTGCTTCAAGAGGGTTGATGATGTTTCCAACCAATATGCATCGATCATTTTTTATGAGCTTAGTGAATCTTGAACCAATTAGATTTCATCCCCCCTTATTAGGATTACGTTTGCTTCTATTTCCTTTTATTTGATTTCCTTCCTTTCTCCATAGGATGTGATGCTTCATCGGGAAGAATTTTCCAAATCTCAAGCTAAGTTGAACCGGTGTGAGGCCGATCTCAAAAGGCTCACGGAGGAGAGAGACGCCCTCAAACTCCTCTATGTGCAAGAAGAATAAGAGGGCAGGGACCTCCGAACTAAATTGGCAACTGCTCATAAAGAGCAGGCCGATCTCATCGAGCAGGCAATATACATTTTTAGGAGCTTGATATTGGTGACTAACACTTAGATCCTGTAGGTTTAGCAGAAGGCCAAAATGATTGAGCAACTTCGCGAGGAGGCTAAGATGAAATAGGCGGAGAATTTGGGGTGGAAGTAGAACGTGGACCGCCTCGCCTCGGAGAAAGATACTACTCGATCGCATATCTTTGGATGAGCATCAATTCCAAAGCATGAAGGAAGAAATATTGGCCTGAGCCAAGAAAATTGAAGAGCTCAAGACTAGGTTGGCCACTGAGCTTACAAAGGCCGCATATGTAGTGGAAAGAGTAAAGGCCGACGCGGATGCGGTCGTGGTCATTTACCAAGCCGATGCTGAAGCCGCTAACGCTCGAGCAAACAAGATTTTTGATGCTGCTCAGGTTCGATTACCATGTGTTGACGAGCATGCTAAGTGTCAGTCTCGAAGAGATTCATGCTCATGGATTTGACCTCACGATCGATATCGCGAATGCGAAAGTGCTAGAGGCCGAAGATAAAAAAATTCCCACTGATAATGATGAATCTGGGAGTGCGAACAGAGATGAGAGCGGAGAAGATGAAGATAAAGCTCCCGAGGAAGATTCGGCACATAAAAAGATTCTTCTTTTATTTTAGGATTTTTGTGTAAGACCATGAGTGGTCTTTGTAAATACTTTTGCATATATGAAAGATGATTTTTCTTTCCTATTTGTCTTAGATTTCTGTTTCGTGAAACTTTATTTTGCTTTCACCTTATGATAATCCAGATATACTTTAGGTCTTGTGAGAAATTTGACTTACTTCGTTGCTTTGTGAAAATTTTGTTGATATCGGATTACTATAGTTTCTATAGTAGAGTGAGTACTTGCTAGAATGCGGAGTAGAAAAATCCTTAGGTTTGGGCTTAAGTGAGGGCGGGTCCTCGAGCTTCACAATGTAATCGCCTTTAGGCTCTTGAATCGGGCTGATATGGCCTCAAACTAATGGCTTTTTCCCCTTTTTCATCTTAAACGTTTAATCATATAAAATTTTGTTATGCCTTAGCATGAGATAAATCTGTGCCCATTAGGATTCAATGTTGTCAAAAATTTATTATGCATTAGCCTACGCTTGTTCAATTTGGTACCTCTTAAGGTTTCGAGGGTCGATGCTATCGAAACCCTCTGTAAATTTGCCGAGGGTAGCCCTTTTTTAACCGGTTTTATAAAAATATTAGAAGGTCTGTTTGATTACAGAATTCGAACATCTTGGAACCATGTTAGTTTGGCCGTAGCATTTAAATTGATAATTTTCCTTCAGGCTTGTCTCTCGATTATAATTCAAACTTGTTCGAAGTATCAGTCCCCGAGTAGGGTGGTCATGGCCCATAAAATCGAGCATTACCTTTTTAAGGTCTTAAGATTTTGATGTTTAACATTTCGAGCATGTCGATTTTCATACGACAGTCCCCGAGTACGGGGTTGATAGCTCGAGGTTTAGTTGCGATTGGCTCTTAAGCCGGTTTCTGTAACATATCATAAGTACGAAATTGTAAAGTAAAAATTTCACTAAGGCATTGAACATATGCTAAGGAAAAAGTAATTCTGTCAATAGATAATTCATGCATACATGTTTTATCATTAGGGATTGGGAAATCCACAAATTTTCCTATCGAGACCCTGTTGACATGAAGCATCTTCCTTAAAAATATAACATCGGATGGTGATGCCCCCAAGTATTTGAGGTTGATTTTAAAAAAGCCTTGGATACTGTTGAAATGTCCCCGGGTAGCACATATAATTATTGCCTCATTAAAACCTCGCCGAAAAATCCTATTTGGGAAAAAATCAATCTAAGTAAAAACTAGTGCGACGCGTGCTTTAAAACCTAAAGTCTTTATGTTGAAGAATTTCCCGTTGTCTTCGATCGAACACCTATAATCGGTTAGTATAAAATATAAATGAAAAAGGGACAGAGTCATACCTTAGAAATTGTATCGTTTGAGGAGTGATATGTTCCAATTATATAGTAGTTGTTCTTCGTTCATTATCTCAAGCTTGTATGATCCCTTTTCGATGACACCGAAGACCTGATATGGTCATTCCTAATTTGGGCCGAGTTTCCCCTCATTTGGATATCGAGTGTTGAGGGTGGTAGAGGACGAACGATTTTCATCACCCATTTTATGAATGGCCACGGCGATTGGACTAAATGAAGCCGTTCATCTAACATGTCATCGTCCCAAGCTTGTAAGATCCATTTCCGATGACACCGAAAGACCTGATATGGTCCTTCCCAATTTGGGTTGATTTTCCCCTTGTTTGGATATCCAGTGTTAAACGTGACTTTTTGAAGATTGGCTCTTCGATTATAGTATATTTTGATTTGTTGTTTTCAGGCGGCCATTCGAACGAGGGCGGCTTCCCATTTTGCATCTAACAATTCGAGGCTTCTATTCATATCCTCATGATTTGATTTTTTTTGTTGTGTATCAAAACCTGACACTTGGTTCCCCGTCTTCGACTGGTATCAGAGCTTCAGAGCCGTACACTAAGGAGAATGGCGTTTCCCCCTACTGGATTTTGTTTTTTTCGATCCAAAGCACTTCGGGCAAAATTTCTCTCCATTTCCCTTTAACGTTGTTCAACCTCTTCTTTAGGTTTTGAATAGTGGTTTTGTTCATTGAATCGGCCTATCAGTTCCCACTAGGATGATATAACATTGATAATTCTTTTTTATTTTGTGCTCTTCGAGGAAATTCATTATTTTGCTGTCGATAAATTATTTTTCATTATCGCACACTATCTCGGCAGGTATCCCGAATTGGCATACGATATGATCCCAAATGAAGTTGATAACTTCTTTCTCTCTAACTTTCTCGAAAGAATGTGCTTCAACCCATTTAGAAAAATAGTAAGTTATAAATAAAACGAACTTATCTTTACTCGGGGCCGATAGTAAAGGATCAACGATGTCTATCACCTATTTCATGAATGGCTATGGGGATAGGACTGAATGAATTTGTTCTTCGGGTTGGTGGATCATCGGTGCATGCCTTTAGAATTTGTCACATCGAACTCCTTAGTTTTATCCATATTGTCCCAATAATATCCTGCTCTGATAACTTTGTGAACTAGTGATTTGGCACCGAAATGGTTCCCGAAAGTGCCCTCGTGAATTTCTCGTAGGCTAGTCAATGTCCCTCGGACAAAAGCATATTGCCAACGGCCTATCGAACGTCCCTCTGTACAATGTTCGATCTTCGCCAATGTAAATCGTGCAATTTTCGTTCGCAGAGTCCTCGATTCTTTAGAGTTCGATGGAAGTTTACCAATCTTCAGATAATTAATATATTCTTTCCTCTAATCCCAAGTTAGGCTTGTGGAGTTTATTTCAGCGTGACCTTCTTGAAAAATTGATTTTGAAAGATGTAAGACAGTCCCCGAGCTAAGTTCATCATCTTTGACTGATAACCCTAAGTTTGAAAGGGCATCGGCCTCACCATTCTGTTCTCGAGGTACATGTTGTAGGTTCCATTATTGAACTTGTGTAAGATTACCTGCAATTTATCCAAGCACCTTTGCATTCGATCTTCTCGGATCTCGAAGGTTTTGTTGACCTGGTTAACCACGAGCTAGGAATCACATTTGGCCTTGATGATCTCAGCTTCCAAACTTTTAGCCAGCTCGAGACCTACAATCATGGCCTCAAAATCAACTTCTTATTAGTCAACTTTGGGGTTTCGATAGATTGTCTAATCATATTGCCTGTGGGTGGTTTCTAAATGATGTCTATTCCGGACCCCTTCACATTTAAAGCACCATTTGTGAAAGGGGTCCACAGCCCCGAGGATGTACTCGATTTTAGCAATAGCTCTTTTTCGACCTCGGGCACGAGGACTGGTGTAAAGTCTGCCACGAAGTTTGTGAAGATTTGAGACTTGATAGTCGTTCGGTGTTGATATTCAATATCATACCATTGATTTTAACGACCCATTTGGCCAGTTGGGCCGAGAGCTCGGGCTTGTGTATAATGTTGCGAATGGGATAAGTGGTTACAACACAAATTGGATGACATTGAAAATATGGTTTTAATTTCCTAGAGGTACTTATTTGAGAAAGCGCTAATTTTTCTAAGTGTGGGTACCGGGCCTCTACTTCACCTAAAGTTTGGGTAACATTGTAAACAGAAAATTGTGTACCTTATTCTTCTCGAACTAAGATACCACTTACCGCGACCTCCGAGGCTACCAAATATAAGTGGAGTTGCTCTTCCGCATTCGGAGTATGAAGCAATAGTGGTCTCAAAAGGTACCATTTTAATTTTACCAATGTTGGCATTCCCGGGTCTAAGTAAAATTGTTCTTTTTAACGAGTGAGATGAACATGTGGCTTCGATTAGAAGACCTCAAGATGAACCGACCTAAAGTAGCGATCCGTCATGTTAGCCTTTGCCTTAACATTGTCCATGATTATAAATATGTTACTTTTTTGTTATTGTACTTCACTTGAAGTCGATCATACGTAATCTCGATTGCTGCTAGTCCCGATTTCAACGAACACTTCAATCTTTACATTCAATGCCTCATCTTTGTACTCGGGTCCGATTCATTATGAGGCTATCCCGATACAACTTCTTTGTCTCAATCACATAGTAAAATCAAGTAAGCACGAATTTGCCCGTATACATTTAACAAACTTACTGGACAAGAAGGGGCTAGTTAATAGTGTACAAAGAGAGCCACGCGAGTAATCTAACGACCAAACATTATCAGTGACAAACTACACACATGATGAAAAGACGTGTGTTGTCGTTGAGTACTAACTAAAATATGAAAAAGGAAAATATAACAAAAGAAAATCTCATCAACAAGTTTTTCAAAGTAGGCCCCTTGCTTTTATTTGTTTCTCATTATAACTGTTTTAATTTTAACTAATTTAATTCACGTCGCATACGATTTTACCTAAATTAATTTTCATTCTAAAAGCTCGAAAACAAAATCTCTTATTACGTGTGAAGGATCCTATCCCTCCCATAACATTTCATGATAGTTAATTAGGCCCCTTAGAATTAAAGTAATTCTTAATTGTAACATGAACAAATAGCACAGAAAGAAAGGTACTCTACAATTGTATTCTTTTAATTAGCTTACATGTATGTAGGGGTGGTAAAATGATTAAAAAAATAGTTAATTATTCATATTATCCATTAAAAAATGAGATGGATAATGAACTTTTTAAAAACGGGTCAAATATGGATAAGAATCATATTATCCATTTAAAAAAAGATTAGTTACCTCCTATAGCAAAGATTGATACCTTATTTATTTTAAATAAAAACCTTTTTAAAAAATTATATTCCATAGCTACTTTTTAATTTTTTATAGCCAAATATTTATTTATGGTCACCTCCTAACCTTAAGCCATAAAATAAGCTTTTTATTATTTTTCTCTCTCATATCCCCTCAAATTTCTCCTAACCGTACTCCATATCTATTCTCCCTTTATGCAATTTTATTCGG
Organism: Nicotiana noctiflora; assembly: GCA_032618575.1. Classification (NCBI taxonomy): domain Eukaryota; kingdom Viridiplantae; phylum Streptophyta; class Magnoliopsida; order Solanales; family Solanaceae; genus Nicotiana; species Nicotiana noctiflora. Next base: position 198,706 of record JASVEL010003020.1, read on the forward strand.
CTCGCCTGCATTTTTGGCTTGATTATATTCTTTGTCTCCGGTTTAATATTGCCCGTTACAACTTTGGGTTAAGATATTTGGCCAAAGAAGAATCTATTAATTTGCAGAATGTTAAGACTGTCATCTTATTAACATACTTGAAGGATCATTTAGAATGCTGCTTTGACAAGCTTTTCAAAATTTCTGTTAAAGGATGCAAAGGTTTGGGAGAAGTCTTCGTTTGTCGCGCCGGTAATTACATGCTAATCGTCGGCAACCGGAGGCAATGATGACGGCGAGCGAGGACTAGATATTGATGATGCTTTAACGAGACGACATTAGGGTTGTTATTGAACAAAGACGATATTGGGGACTGGGCAATTTGAATTTTTTGTTAATATATTTCAATGTTTCTCATTATATTTTATTGTATTTTAATGTATCTCGGTATATTTAATATATTTTATTGTATTCATTGTCTCTTTTTTATTGTTTTTCAATGTATCCCGTTGTATTCTATGTATTTTATTGTATTCATTGTCTCGTAATTAATATAATTTATGTATTCAGATGTATTCTCTGAAAATTTCTATGTTTTAGGTATTTTTCGGCTGAGAATCTTTTTTATAACTAAAAATAGAAATATTGTGTGTTATAATTGAGTTTGTTGAGTTATATTAGGAGTCGATTATGTTAATTTATTCACTTTCCGTTTTAAAAATAGTGTAATCCCCTATTTCACACCGTGAATACAGTCGAATACGCTCGAATACAACAACTGATTAGCTGGACTTCCCCGATTCTCGCCTATTTTTGCTACTGTATTCATGAATACATTAGCTTAAATATATCAAATACATCTTATAACCCCACAAAAGATATCTATAATTCGTAATATAGCAAATGGTATCTATAAATGATTAATTAGTACTAAAAGATAGTGCTTTATAAAAATTTCTCTTTAAAAAATGAATAATCAATGAGTAACCAATAGATAACTAATGTGTTTAACTTTTATATTTGTAAAGCCTCAAATTGGGATTTCCTCAAGTTAGAGGCACTGGCCTCATTTGTTTGCACTTAATGGAGGTCTGAATCTTAATCATTCAGATCCAGACATTAAGTGCGTTTGTTTTTAAACTCTGAATCTTAATTATTCAGATTTTAATCATTAAGTGTGTTTGTTTTTTTTTTACTTCGCAACCACTTAATGGGTCTGAATAGGTCTGTATGATTAAGATTATAACTGAGACTTAATTTCATTAAGATGATATCACATATTTATTATTAACTACCGCCACCGCCTACCATTATCAACTACCACCATTCCATCACAATCACCATACTCAACCATCACCACCACCACCCCCTCCCCCCAACCACCACCACTACCACGCTACTGTCATCCTCAATCATAGCCTCTATTATCGACAATCCCCACCACTCCGACCACCGTCATTCACAATTAACACTCATCTGCCTCAACTACCACAACTGACTACATCATCACCATCAATAACCACAGTCGACACTGCCTATCATTACAACCTACCACCACCCACCCACCACCTTCCTGAATCACAACTACTACTACCACCTACCACCATCATCCTCAATCATAATCGTCACCCCTGCCAATCATTACTAGCTACTAGCATGAACTACTATCATCAACCAAAACTACCACCAACCATCGCCTCTAGTCGGCATTCACCTGTTATCCATCACCACCAACAACTATCATATTATAAAAACTTATATATTTTATTAATAGAATATTTTATTCATTAGTATTTCATTTGAATGTTATGTTTATTAATTTTTAAATAAAGATAAATTTTATACATTCATATGTTAAAAATCAAACAGTCTTAATTATTTTTATTTAGATCTTAATACACATCTTAATATATTCAGATGTGTATTCAGATTCAGATGCCTAATATTCAGATGTGTATTCAGATTCAGACATCTTAATCTTAAAAAAAAATAAATGAGGCCTAAGAATTCTTCCAAAAGTGATCATATACAAAAAGTCATGGATAATATGGGTAGCCCATATTATCCGCCGGTTAACTCTTTTTTATCCATATTAAATATGGGTCGGATCGAATAATTAATCCATTTTTTCATAACCTACTTTTGACCTGAACCAAATCCGACTTAACCCGCCCATTTGCCACTCCAACCTGTATGTACGAAGGAGTTTTCTTTATAAAATTTGGCCAGTCTTGTCATAGTCATTAGCTTGGGTGACCAAATTTTCGTACGAAAAAATGCTCAATGGTCATTTATTTACTTATAATAAAGTCTATCAATTGGAGAAAAGGATATGCTATAAACTTTTAGAAAGATTTAAAGGAATGAAACCTTTTCTCTTTAATAATACAAACAAATTAATAAAGGGGTTAGGTAATTTAGGTGATGCTTTGCAGAAAAGTTAGGTTATTATACTTTCGTATATGAATTATTAGAAAATCTGAGATTGGTTTAACGAGTGATCAGAGAGAACAAGTTAGCAAAATTCCTAATTTAGTTTGTAATTTTTGTTTCTCATTATTTAGTGTAATTCAACGGAAATAAATTCAACGGAAATAATAATTGAGATACGGTTTAAACAGTTTTTTCTCTCATTTTCTTTCTTCTTGCCCTTATAGTTTATTTTTCTGATAGATTTTGCTCTATAGTTAATGGCTGAGAAAATCAAAACTTACAAATTATTTCGAGATATTATTCCATAGTTGAATAAAGAGAATCTGATCTTATGGTCACTTCATTTTTTTAAGAAAAAATAATTAATTAATCTCCCTATAAGTTAGAATAATTGATTCTAAAGGGCCTCAATAATTGTTTTTTATGCAATTGTGAGCTGTATATTCTTACAAATTTGATGTGGGGCTCATGAATATAATGGTGTCAAATCATCATGCAATTGACATAGATTTGTACACTCAAGACAATGAAAGGGCTAAAAGATATCATCAGCAATATTGGTACTTTTAGGAACTTGAAATAAGATTAATTAAATGGAAAATCTGTTCTTTTTATTTTTATTATTTCATGATTTTCTTTACAAAGAGTGATATGGAGTAGAGCTGGTATCAGACATTTTATGGTGGATATATTATAAAGTTAAGGGTTTAACTGGAGGGAAAATTTCAATTTATAACAATTGAGCTTCATGCTTTTCAATTTTATACCATATATTTCAATTTACAATCAACTAACCCAAAAATAATATGCTAAGATTCAACATCCAACTCTAATAGGTTCTCAGAATCACTATTTAACTTTTAAAATAGATTCCTCAAACTTTTAAATTAATTTTCGAATAGTAATTGTGACTCATATATTAATTTAACAAACCAAATTCATTTGGGTGGTGAAAATTAGATTTTTAACAAGCTGTGGGTTTAAATTCCGAATTTGATTTTATAAGAAATTTGGAGTGGGTGTCATTTGGACTTGTTAGAAATAGTATAAGGAGGTTGTATATAAAATTTAAAGTCATTTAATGGAGATTTGGATTGGTTTTGAAAAACAATTACAACTGAAAATCGTGAAGAAAGTTCGTCTACATACGCTTGTATAAAGATGTATAAAAGTGTATAACTGTGTATAATGTGTGTTTATACACACATATACACTATTATACAAGATTATACATAATTATACAAAAATCTGACTCCATCTTCTTCCTTGCGTTTTTTCTAAAATTTAACTTAAATCTTGCCCAAATCTACTCCAAATCACTTCCAATTTAAATTTTGAACTCTTTTTGATATTTTCAATCAATTGGAACAACATTCAATCCAAACAACTAACAAATTAAAAAACAAAATTCAAAACCAAAGCTTTGAATGGTCTTCAATGATGGACTTCTACTCTTCAGTTTTCTTATATTGCAAGTAGGTGACATAAGAGGATAATCAAAAAATACACGGCCACTTGAATCATATGTAGAAGATGTGAGAAGAAAAGAGATAAAGCAATGGTTGTGAGAACAAAGAATTAACTCCATAGGTTTTAGAAGCAATGGTTGTAACAACACAAATTTTGAATTTGCAAATGCTTTCAAAATATGTACAATATGAGCTAGGTGGGGTAAAATTTAAAAATATGGGCCATTTTTTATTATTGTGTGAAGTCATGTGTATTTTCTTGTAATTCTTTCTTAACTGGAACTAATATTTTTGACATATAATATATATATATAAGCCAAAATTATTGAAAAAAATATTAAAATTTGAACCTATAATTCAAAAGTATAATTGATTCGTTGGCATAGTTGGCACGAACATAAAGATCGAACACATCCAATTTGAATGATCTTTCCATATTGTCCAGTAACTACCGCACTTTAAAAATAGTGTTATTTTGCATACCATGCCCCTTTGTAATTTACAATTAAGAAAATAATATTTTTAAATCTCTTATGTATAAAAAAACAGATATGTTATATATAAAAATGATTAGTTGGTTTTTTTACTCTTTACAAACTTATTTTTAATTTTATGACTCTAGTTCATTTTCTACACATGTAAGATTTATTTTTACACATAAAAACTTTGTCTTTTATACATAAGAGATCTAAAAAAAATTATTTTTTAAAATTCAAAACTTTAAAGGGGGCATAATGTAGTATCGCAAATTAATGCGCTTGCATAAAGTGTATATCGCATTTTCAGTTCTTATGTGTAACTATTATGATTTTCAGGAAAATTAACAAAATCTTTGTTTTTTTTTTAATCTTCTTATTTTTACTTTTCTTTATCCAGGAATGTGGTGATATGGAACAAAAAGAGCTAGATATAAAGTTCATCCACAAATAAGTTAAGAGAAGACGAAAAATCTTCATTATTTGTCATTCTAAGGCCATTCCAACCATCACTTTATTTTTTGTACTATTTTTCACTCTAAAATGATGTAACATTAAATCTCCTTCAATCATTACATTTTTTACACCAAATTTTCTCTCTCTTCTATATTATATTATTATCTTCTATTTACTTTTTATTTTTTATTTCCTTCAAATTAATACTATCTTTTTTCTTTTTTCCATATTCATTATATATAATTCATATGTTTTTAATGTAATTTCAATTTTAATGTATCCTCCTTTTATGTACTTTAATTATAATGTATTTTTATTTTATGTATTGTTATTTTTAAATAATGGTTATATTTCTTTTTATACAATTATAATATAATAATAAAATTAACTTATAATGTTATATAAATATAATATATACAAAATTAATATATCAAAAAATAGGATATAAAATTAAAATTATAAATATCTTAATATAAAAATTAATTATATACACAATATATAATAAATTAAGAGTTCAAAAATAAAAATAAAAATGAATAAAATATTATTAAATCAAATATAGAGTAATGAATAGTGTTGCACCAATTTTGGTGCAACAATATTAATGCTCTATAATAGAGCAAGAAATGGAGTACCATTGGAGCAAGAATACTCTATTTCTTGCACCAAATTTGGATTTGGTGCAAAAAAATAGAGTATGGTTGGAAATGCCCTAATAGATATCGCACACTAACTTACCAGCATCCGATATTGTTCATACACCATTTTTCACTATCATTGGAGGCGGACCCACGTGTTGTCAAGTGGGTTTAGTTGAACCCGCTTTAACCAAGTGTGCGATCTGTTAAGGTGGTGAATGTTTGGCTTGAAAAGTTATCAGATACTTTCCGAACAAATCAATTGAAATATATCAAGGGTAAATATAGTCAATCATAATTAATCACTCGCCAGAAGATAAATTTGAGAAATACAAATAATCAATGGGAGAATGATACAAATAAGGTTTTATTTATCATAATAGCTTGACCTGCCTCTCCTTGAAGAGGTTCAGGATCTTACAGTAGTCTTCCTTATCGCCCCATTCATGGAGCATATTCCTCCATTTTTATGTGTTCAGAGTCGTGTAGAAGAAGAATCCCCCCTTGAAGAATTTTTTTTTTTGGGTTTATAGCTTCAAGCTCTGTGAGGTGGTCACGAGTTGTCGTAGTTTGATCGAGGAGATGTCCCATTGTCGTGAAAGGGTCGTCACCCCCTTGTTCACCTTAAGGATAGTTGTCATGAGTTAAAATCAATGGCACTGACCATTCACTATAAGTTGGCTAGGACAGGGTTGATCCTGCGGCTGTCATATGGTCAGACCAATACAGTTAGTCCCTTCATTCGTCGGGGTCGTACCTTGGTCGACCTCGGCGGACGGATAACGTGGCATAATCAGGAGGAGCCGGAGTCGCCTTGTATTTATTAATGGCGTTAAGGATTCCCAGATGACCCCGGGTGCCCTTCTAGTGTTTATGTACCATTATGATGGTCTCAGAACGAAAACGTCGGTTGGTGAGTGGAGCGCCATTTCATGCGGTCGTTCATAATGGTGCATGTTTTCATGAACCGAATCATTTTGTGCCCAATCATGTATTAATGATGATTATTAGGTTTCGTGAAGGTAGAGTCTGCTTCTTATAACTAGAGAGGATTTTTCATTTTGCCATTTGCACATTCATCGTTCTTTTAAGAGAAATCCTAAGAGACTTTTCCTTTTGTTAAATCGCATTTTCTCTGCTCTTTTGATCGCTATCATCATTGATTTCCTCATTTCTCCTGTAAAAGCTCTTCTTTCTCTCGCTCGTGAGTCAATTATGGCGGGAAATTCTTCTCGCGGCAATCTTTTGGCTAATCCTTCGATGGTTGAAAATCTCGCTCAGTCAACTGAAGACTTAAAGCCGATGGAATGTGAAGAAGTTCCTTTAGTTGATGAAGTTCTGCCTCGTCACGGAAATCTGGTGGTTGATTTTGGCGCACCGGGCGGCATAGAGCATGTGGACGTTGCTTCTCTAATGGGGGAAGTAGGGATAGCACAGATGCAGGAGCAGTGGGGTATTCCACGCTACGTCGAGATCGCGCTTGTGAAGACTGAGGATATGGTTCAGATCGACCGTCGAGGGTATTGCTAGTTCTATGCTTACCTCTTCCTAGTGGGATATAGACTCCCGCCACCAATGCTGGTAGTCGACTTCTACCGCTATTATGAGGCGTCTCCTTCTAACTTTCTCCTTACCTCTATAAACTATTTCTCATGTTTATCAAGTACACAGAGCTAGCCAGTAGGGAGGTCACTCTGAGGCACGTGCTTAGCCTCTTTGATCCTCAAACGATCCGCGGCACCATGATCCATTCACGCCCCCGAGGGTCGAGGGGCTTGGTGGTTGGGATGTATGACATGACCAATCGTCGCTTCTTTGAAAACTTTTTCTATATCCGGACTGCGCACCTGGTAGCAGACCTGAGCGGGTTCCCAGAAGTTTGAAACTTTGCACGTAAGTCCTCATTCCCGACCGGAAAAATCCCCTATTTTGACCATCTTAATGCCTTGTGTTTGTGATTATTGATTTACTTTAATGTTTTGTAGCTGAAAAGTTGTCGCCACCTCCTTTGGATGGGATCTATGAATGGGTCGAGGCTGTGCTTCCTCTTATTGTGGGGATTCGCACATGGTCGACTTTTTGGGAGAGACATGGTCGCAGGCCTGTAATATCGACCCCTTTTTTATTTTCTGTTTCGTTTTGTTTTGACTACGCTCATTGACTTGTCTGTTCATTATGGCTAGGGAGAGCACACTGTGTCAAAGCTCCTCAGTTGGCTTTCTATTGGCCGGCTACAATTGCCCGACAAGCTACAATGCCCGTGCCTCACCTAGTACCAAGGGTGGCGTCAGTTGAATCATCAGCGGCCACCTCTCTGACACTGGCTGTGCCACGAGATGAGAGGCCGTCTGGGCTCGTCCATCCTCGAACGGGCTCACCTTCAAATAGAGAGGAGGAAAGGCCATCGCAAAGGCGGAGGGTGGCATTTGTGGCGGCTCCTCCAGTGGTGATCAACTTGGATTCTCCCCCGACGGACACAAAGAGTGGTGCGGCTGTGGCGCCTGCTATTGGGGGGGGGGGAGTTGGTTGGAGTTACCCAGCTAGTTCAAGCCAAGGGAATGTTGTTTCTTTGACGACCCAGTCGGAAGTTCCTGCTGTCGAGACGGATGGCAGATCCTTAGAGGCCACCATCGTGATCTCGGATGAACCCTTGTTGGCCATGGCGGGTTGATCTATATCATTGGTAGCGGAGTGGGTGAAGAGCATAGTGGAGGACGAGTATGAATCCGAGTCCGATTTGGACCTCGATGACGTCCGTATATTTGAGGAGGGTATTATCAATTCTAAAGTGTGCACAGGGGGGCCGACCCATTTTATCAAATTTCTCTCATAATTGATCTTATTGACCAAAGGATATAGCTTTGTGTCGCAGTTTGAGTTGTTGTGTTCGGAGGCCGAGAACGCGTCTTTGTGAAGCGTTTTGGATATTAAAGTGATTGATGAAGTGGTTGTGATGGTCCTGAGGGTACGTAGTACATTTCTAGTTCGTTCTTTTCTTTTTGTCTTAGCCTGGGCCTTAGCTTTAACTTCTCTTTATTTTGTAGACTTACTTGTTGGAGGTGGAGAGCATCCACAGAGCCAATGTCCGCTCGGAGATCTTTCCGCGGATACTGGAAAATATTGTTGTTATCATGATCGGTGCGAAGAGCTGCATGAGTGTTTATGGAATGATCCTCATAACTGGGCTCTGTGCGAGTAGCTGGCAAGATGGGACCAACAACTGTAGCAGGTACTGGGCAACAAAATTATTCTTGAAGAGCAGATTCGTCGGAAGGATGATGAGCTTGAGGCGGGAAAGGGGATCGCAGTTGAGTGTGTGCACTTGCAGGGTAAGTTGAGAGAGATAGAATTGGAGGCAGAGCTGAACCAGGCTAAAGTAGTAGAGGCGGCTCCGGAATGGAGTGGGAAACCGGCGATGCTGGAAAGCGAGGTTGCTGCCTTAACACTTCTAGAGAGGGGTGCCTCGTCGAGGGCTGGGGCGTTGGAGGCATCGATCCACGTTCATGAGTTCTGGCTCGAGTCGAAGAGGACAGCCTTAGAAAAATGGGGCTTGAGGAGCAGATTGGTGTTCTTGAGCAGGAGGCCGAAGTTATGTCGGATCGGGTTGCGGCCTTAGAGGAAGAGAACCAACGGCTGGGGGACCAATCTAGTCCATCACATACTGTTGTTCCTAACCAGGCTCATGAACTTTGGGTGTATGCCAAAGCTCAACGCGACGTTCACAAGAACTTGTGGGAGGTAGGTAGTATGACCGAGGCCGTCTTTGAGGTGGCATGTCAGAAGGCTCATGAAGTCATGCCGACTGCGGTTATGAAGTGGCAATGCCCGAGGCTGACGATGGTGCGAGTGGTGGCCAGGGTGGTTCCGAGTAAAAAAATGAATTTGTTATTGGATTTTTTCTGTTCCGTTTGCCAGTTGGTGTTCGGGTGTGTCTTGTTATTTTTCTTTATTTTTCTTTTCCTTGTGTTGACCGGCGGGAGCCGAGTGTAAGCGGGGAGGACCCGCACTCTTAACTTTGTAGATAAATGTACTCTTTTTTCCATCATTTGTCTCGTGCTTACTTTGTACCTTCCCTTTCTCTCCTTTTCTTTTTGAACATGTTTGAAGAGATGACTCGCCTTTGAATTCGATCGAGGTCGGTCTGTAAGTTTTTGACTGATAATGGTTTTTGCTCTTCGACTCGATATGTACGGGGCAGAGCGATTGTTTTGTAGCGACAACGCTTAGATCCTCTTAGCCCATTCCCAGTTCAAACGAGGTCAGACTACCGATTGTGATGGTGTTAACGCAGCCTTATAGTTCGAGAGGGATAGAATTCTGATTTGGAGGCAGAGGCATGTGGCTTGAGTCCTAGTTCGAGTGAAGTCGGACCCGTATAAGTGGATGGTGAAGGCACTTAGTTTGAGTCCCAGTTCGACTGAGGTCGAACCTAATAAATTTGATGGCGAAGGCACTTGGCCTGATTGTCAGTTCGAATGAGGTCGAACCTAATAAATTTGATGGCAAAGGCACTTGGCCTGAGTCCCAGTTCAACTGAGGTCGAACCTAATAAATTTGATGGCGAAGGCACTTGGCCTGAGTCCCTGTTCGACTGAGGTCGAACCTAGTAAATTTGATGACGAGGGCACTTACCCTGAGTCCCATTTCGACTGAGGTCGAACCTAATAAATTTGACGGTGAAGGCACTTAGCCTAAGTCCCAGCTCGATTGAGGTAGAACCTAATAAATTTGATGGCGAAGGCACTTAGCTTGAGTCCCAGTTCGACTGAGGTCGAACTTAATAATTTTGATGGCGAAGGAACTTAGCCTGAGTCCCAGTTCGACTGAGGTCAAACTTAATAATTTTGATGACGAAGGCACTTAGCCTGAGTCCTGTTCGACAATGGTTGAACCGAATAAATTTGATGGCGAAGGCACTTGGCCTGACTCCCAGTTAGACTGAAGTCGAACTTAATAATTTTGATGTCGAAGGCATTGGGCCTGTGTCCTAGTTCAACTGAGGTCGAACTTAATAATTTTGATTGCGAAGGCACTTAGCCTGAGTCCCAGTTCGACTGAGGTCGAACTTAATAATTTTAATGACGAAGACACTTAGCCTGAGTCCTGTTCGACTGAGGTCGAACCTAATAAATTTGATGGCGAAGGCACTTGGACTGAGTCCCACTTCGACTGAGGTCGAACCTAACAAATTTGATGACGAAGGCACTTAGCCTGAGTCCTGTTCGATTGTGGTCGAACCGAATAAATTTGATGGCAAAGGCACTTAGCCTGAGTCTCAATTCAACTGAGGTCGAACCTAATAAATTTGATGGCGAAGGCACTTGGCTTGAAACACAGTTCGACTGAGGTAGAGCTTAATAATTTTGATGGTGAAGGCACTTAACTCGAGTCCCAGTTTGACTGAGGTCGAACTTAATAGTTTTGATGACGAAGGCACTTAGCCTGAGTCATGTTTCACCGAGGTCGAACCTAATAAATTTGATGGTGAAGGCACTTGACCCGAGTCCCAGTTTGACTGAGGTCGAACTTAGTAATTTTGATGACGAAGGCACTTAGCCTGAGTCCTGCTCGACTGAGGTCGAACCTAATAAATTTGATGGCGAAGGCAGTTGGCCTTATTCTTAGTTCGAGCGTGGCCGAACATGCTTCGATGGTGTTGTTTCTGGGTGATTTTTGACCCCTAGCTTGAAATATCCCTATGCCGTTTTTCGGCCTGACATCGCATTAGGGGTGAGGGAAATGCTTCATACTTATGTCCTGTGGGAGAAGGGGGCTTCTTCTTCTCGTTTAGGTGTTTTTGGATCTTAGTTTCCTTTGATGCATTCGAGTATTCTGTGCTCGATGCACTTCCTTTCATTTGTTCGAGTTGGATTGCTTTCTTTTTTGGACGTTTCTTTGGCTTCGATCTGGGGAAAAACTATGTGATTTCGCTAGGACATCCCCACAGACGCCGTCAAATTGTTTGGCCTGAAAATTTATCAAATACTTTCCAAACAAATCAATTGAAATATACTAAGGGTAAATCATAGGCAATCATAATTAATCACTGGGATGGGAGATAAATTAAAGAAATACGAATAATCAATGGAAGAATGATACAAACAGGGTTTTATTAATCATATTAGGTTGAACTGCCTTTCCTCGAAGAGGTTCAGGATCTTACAGTAGTCTTGTTTATCCCCCCATTATTAGAGCATATTCCTCCATTTTTATGTATTCAGAGTCGCGTAGAAGAAAAATCCCCAATTGAAGATTCTCTTTCTTGGTATATATAGCTTCAAGCTTTGTGGGGTAGTCACGAGTTGTCGTAGTTTGATCGATGAGACCTCCCCTTGTCGTGTAAGGATCGTGACCCCCTCGTTCACCTTAAAGACAACTGTCATGAGTTAAAAATTAATGGCGTTGACCATTCACTATAAGTTGGCTAGGGCGAGCTGATCCCGCGGCTGTCGTATGGTCAGATTTCTACCAATACACTGAAGATGGTTCAAAATATATGGAAGGCGTCGTGTTCGAGTCCCATTGTGGCGCTTAGAGCGGTCAAATCAGAATAGGCTCAGAGTCCCCTCCTATTGTCCTAACCCGAGTCTTAGCCCCATCATACATGTCCTTAATTGCCATAACATAAGAACAACCATACCTTTTGCCTCCAAGCATCTCCATAGAACTTTTCTAGGAACATTGCCATACGCTTTCTCTAGGTCAATAAACACCATATGCAAATCCTTCTTTCTTTCTCTATATAGTTCCACCAACCTCCTAACAAGGTGTATAGCTTCTATGGTGGAATGATCCGGCATGAACCCGAACTGATTGTCGGATACAGACACTGTGATCCTCACTCTTGCTTCAACCACCCTCTCTCATACTTTCATGGTATGACTCAGTAGTTTGATACCCCTATAATTGTTACAACTCTGGATATCACCTTTGTTCTTATACAATGGAACCACCGTACTCCACCTCCACTCATCCGACATCCTTTTTGCCTTAAAAATAATATTAAACAACCTAGTCAACCACTCCACACCCGCTCTCCCTACACACTTCCAAAATTCCACTAGAATCTCGTCTGGACCAATTGCTCTGCCCCTACTCATCTTACGCATAGCCCCCACGACCTCCTCTGCCTCGATACTCCTGCAGGGCCCGAATTCACGATGACTTTCGGAATGCTCCAATTCGCCTAGCACAATATCACGATCATCTTTTTCATTCAGAAGTTTATGAAAGTTAAGTCTATCACCGTCTCTTAATCTGGGCATCTTCCACCAGTACTATACCATCTTCGTCCTTAATGCATCTCACTTGGTCCAAATCTCGAGTCTTCCTCTCTTTCAATTTGGCCAGCCGAAATAACTTCTTATCCCCACCTTTTTCCCTCAGTTCCTTGTACATACAACCATCAGCCGCATTCTTAGCCTCCGTGACCGATAATTTAGTTGTTTTCCTTGCTACCTTATATCACTCTGTGCACGCTCTCCTCTCGTCCACCTCTTCTCTCCACTAACCTCTGTTATGCCGCCCTTTTCGCTTCTACTTTGCTTTAGACCACTTCATTCCACCACCAATCTCCTTTGTGCCCGCCAGAAATACCGATTGAGACCCCTAACACCTCTTTCGCAGATTCCCTTATAAATCAGCACTACTCCTCCAAGCTCCCATAGCCGATACCCGACACTCCAACTCTTGGGCTTTATCCTTAGTCAAAGCTCCCCACTTGATTCTTATTTTTCCCCGAGTAGACCTTTTCCTCTTCTTAAACCTAATATCAACGTCTAGCACCAACAATCTATGTTGTGTCACAAGTATCTTGCTCGGAGTTGCCTTGCAGTCCTTGCACAACCCGTTATCACACCTCTTAAGGAGGAGATAGTCAATTTGGGTCTTCGCTACCATATTTTGAAAAGTAACCAAATGGTCTTGCCACTTCAAAAAGTTAGAGTTTGCAATCACCAGCCCAAAAGCATTAGCGAAGTCCAACAGTGAGGTACCTCCCTCGTTTCTCTCCCCAAAACCAAACCCTCCATGCACCTCGCTATAGCCACCTGGTGTCGCCCCGATATGACTGTTGAAATCTCCTCCTATGAACAACTTCTCAACAGGCGGAACCTGGCGCACAATCTCATCAAACCCCTCCCAGAAGTGTTGTTTAACCTCATCATCTAGGCCTGAATGTGGTGCATAGGCTCTAACGATGTTTAGAGTGTGCTCTCCAACCACCAACTTAATAACCATCAATCTATCATTCACTCGTCTGACCTCAACCACCGACTCTCTGAGTTCCCTATCCACCAAGATACCCACTCTATTCTTACCTCTCTGGACTCTTGAGTACCAAAGTTTATACCCGTCCGCATCCCTCGCCCTCGACCCTACCCACCTAGTCTCCTGGAAACACGCTATATTGACCCTCCTCTTCTGGAGAATCTTTACCAACTTTATAGACTTACTTGTCAATATACCTATGCTCCATGACCCGATTCTTAACCTATAGGCACCCCAGTTTTCCTTTACCTCCCTTGCCTGTCGGTCCACCCCTAAACCCTGTCCTACCTCCGGCCCCACCCCCCGCTCCCTCCGAGGACATGAACTCACTCGACCATTCCAGACTACGACCACTATACCTACAACAAACTAAGGGAAAAATCACTAACACACACAAGGCAACAGACCAAGCTAGACAAAGACAGGTTGCAACTATAAGCGCACTAATACTTTGAATAAACTAATAGGAACTAAGATTACAAAAATTAACTAACGTAATAAATAGGAAAAGGAAAATAGGAGGTATTAACTCCCACAAGTAGAACTTGGGAATTGTCCTGGTATAGACGATGATGTTGCGTCCAACTACCACGTTCGTGTCCCACTTCTGCCGCCCCTCATTGACCCTTTCCCGGGTCGTTCCTTATGCTTGACCGCGCACGTTCCGCTCACCGCTTTAGCCACAGACCTTAACTTGAAAATACGAACACAATTCCACGAAGACAGACGAAAAGGATGGGTTGTCACCGCTACCACTGGTGAGGCCCCACCCGTAGCAAAAGAGAGCAAAAAGTTTGTAATAAAAGCCTTAAATTAAATTTTAATTGTTTGATTGATTTTATATATATATATATATATATATATATATATATATATATATATATATATATATATATATATATATATATATATATATATATATATATATATATAATAAGAAAAAAAAATTAAATCATAAATAAATAAAAAACAGAAAAAACCCCTAAAAACACAACAATTACTTACTTGTTCAAAGCATACTCACCAAAAAATAGAAAAATAGATAGCATTAAATTCAACAATTTATATGAAATACAATCAACAAAAACACAAAATCACATAAAAATATCCCTTTTTACTTACTTACACTATTTCAGAATTACAGAGAAACCCAAAATTTAATCTTTTTACCTAACCCAAAATAGTTACACAGTAGAGCAGCAAAATACAACTTTAGTAAGGGAGTAGCAAAGCGGGAAAGAAGAAAGAGGTGAGAGGGGAAGGGAGGCGTGAAAGATGAGGTGGGGAGGGGGGTTTACATGCTGGTGGGGGTGGTCGCCGGCGTGGGGTGGGGTGGTCTGATTTTGACCATTGGGGATGGGAGGCGTTTGGTAGAGAGAGCGTTTGGTAGAGAGAGAACAAAAACAAGAGTAATCCATTATTGTTCCACGATTTGCCTCTTTAATTAGTACCTCTCCGGGCAATGTTGAGTATCCACTATTCCAAAGGTGACCTTAACATGGGCGGAGTGTAAAGGGGTATCGGGCACACATAAGAGGGGTATCAATGGATATTTGAAAACTGACTAAATCTATCGATCTGTACCATACCAAATTGATATTTAGATTTCTTTTAAAGAAACCGTAGGTTTTTATATAAATCTAAAATCGTACCTCGATAATTAGGGTAGGTTTTTTATTTTATAAAAATAAATCGAAAAAATACTGAACCGTAGCGAATAAAGTTTACATATGAAAAATATATTTAAAGAGTAAGTTTAAAACTAATAAAGCATTAAATATTTTATTGGGCCTTGAAATTATGAAAACTATTACAAGTAATTAAACTCAAAATACTAATTTCTAAAACCTATTATGCTACTTATATTTAACCTTTATTATTTCAAGTATCTTTGTTAGCATGACACAAAGTATTCTAGCGATTATGAGTAGCAAACTACAATAGATTGAATATGTTTCCTTTCATATAATTTAGATTTATCTTTTTGAATATAAAATATAAAATTTATTTTTTAAGTCCCGGCTTGGTTAATATCTTTCCACTCGTGTGACTTATATTTTTTTTTTGCTTTTACTTGGTTTCTTTTACGTTGTTGTCGAATAGTTGATAAATACTCTAGTCATCTTTCATTTTTTTATTAATTAATTACCTTTAAATACTAAAAATATTTAGAGAGTTTTGCTAAGTCCTATAAAAGAAAGTATGTTATTGTATTCTACTTCTATTAGTGAATTTTACATGACATTTAAAAAAAAATATCGAAAATTAATCGAACCGTACAGATACCAAAGTAAAACTGACATGATTGGAACGGTTTCGAAAAGTCTAATTTTGATTATACATAGTAGAATAAGTGAACATTTGATATGGTGTAAATTTTATAAAATAATCGGCCGAGTCAAACTATTAACACCCCTAGAACATGTATCGACGGATTCAACTTAACCCATCATCTCTGACATGAAATATAGATAAAAAAACGCAAAGGGTTCTATTATGTGAAAGTTTTAAGATTATAAAGATTTGAGAAAATACATAAATTGCCCATCAAACTTGTTCGAAAAAATCATTTACACACCTTAACTTTGCGGGGGACCTATGTCCCCCCTATTCTTGTTTGGGTGGAATTTAATACCACATTGGTAACACTTAGTCAGTCTTGTGGTGAGATGTATAGTACACGCGCGCCACGTGTCAATATATGCTTTATTTTATTCTTTTACTTATTTAATTATTTTAATTTGACGGACTATTTTGTCCTTTCAGCCCTATTATGTGAGGGACCGTTTTGTCCTTTCGCCAAAAGTCAAATGAGTTCTTCTTCTCTCTTCCTCCCCTCTCTTCGTTCTCTCATATTGAACTTTTTTTTTTCAATCCATAGCTTTTTACACTCTAAATTATTGATTTTCTCACATGCTACAAGCAATAAAATTTTATCTACACTCAAAGAACAACTTTATTGAAAATCTGAAAAACAAATCAAACCCATATGGGTTAGCAAGATCTGACCTTTTGGGTTTTGTTTCAGATCGGAAAAAATTTACTTATAAATCAACTGGGTGTTATCTTCAATTGTTGGAAACTATTTTGCAAAATTAAATTCGAAGTTTGAGGAGTTTTGGCAATTGATTTGAGGTGTACTCGACTGAAATTTCAGTTGAAACTCAAGTTTCTTAGATTTGAAGAATTCGAATTTCTTGGTAGTCTTTGTTCTGTTAACTTCTATTTTTCTTTTTATTAAGCTAATTGATAGAATTAATTAACCTTCCATTTTTTCATTAAAATGGCAATTGTTGAATCGTGATTATAGAAGAGAGAGATTGAGACGCGGAGAGGGGAACAAGGAGAATGGGTGTTGGATTTAATATTTTTAATATACATCTATTTTTAATCCTTTTGGGACATGCTTAAAAAAAATTTAAAAAAATCATTTCTCTCTTAAAATGTCTTTAAAAGCATTCAATGTCTTTAAATACCCATAATAACCTCGTTATGATTTGGGCAAAACATATATCTCCAAGATATCTATAAAAAGGAGATATCTCATCAACTGTGAACACACAAAACACTACTGGAATATATTTTGGTTTACTTGTTTTTCTCTTAATTACTCTCTTGCTACCTAAATTACTTCTTTTTATACATTCTTTTGATTATCAACAACCCGTATTCTTCTAAATTCTAGCTTTGACTAAAATTTCATTTCTTGGTGACAAAGATATTTGGTGGAATGGACCAATATTGCTTAGGAATTTCCACATTGAAAGAAAGTAGAGAAGTTACATTCTTACTTAGCCATCTCATAATTGAAACTCATTAATTTAACTAATTCAGATTCGTACCGCATGGGTACATTATAAAAGAGTACTCATAAAGAATAAAATAAAAGAGTTTCTCTGTTTTAAAGCTCAAATCTGAAACTAAAAATAAAAGATGAAGAAATCACGCTCATACACCCCTCGGTGATACAAATTATTTTGCTTCACATCATAAAGAAGAAGATATGTAACTTATTATGACCGCTTAAACTGCAATATAGGAGGAAATACAATTTCTAACATGGCCATAATTGTAGCAAATTAACCATTAACAATTTGATTTCCTTTTTTTTTTTTTTTGGTTCTACTATTATTACCCTTTTTTCAAGAGAAAATACTATGGAACCATAAATAACTATATGCCAGAGAATGCATTAACAAAATAGGTCAATGAGAGAAGAGAAACCAATAACAAAAGGAGTAATCATGAAATGTAAATGATATTTGAAAACTGACGAAATCGATCGAATCGATTTTTAGGTTTCTTTTAGAGAAATCGTAGGTTTTTATATAAATTTGTAATCGTACCGATAATTAGGATAAATATTTTCTTTTATAAAAATAAAATAAAAAATAACGAACCGTACCGAATAAATTTTATATGTTAAAAAGATATTTGTATAGTAAATTTCAAACGAATAAACATTAAATTTTTCATTGGGTCTTAGAATTATGAAAATTGTTACAAGCCAGCAAGTAATTAAACTCAAAATACTAGTTCCTAAAATCTATTATGCTACTTATACGTTAACTAAGTTATTTCAAGTATCTTTATTAGCAAGACACAAAGTGTTCTAGCGATTATGAATAGAAAACTACAATGTATTGAATATGCTTCCTTTCATACAATTTAGATTTACCTTTTTACATATTTAATATAAACTTTACTCTTAAGTCTCGGCTAGGTTAATATCTCTTCACTCATATGATTTATATTTTCTTTGCTTTTACTTGGTTTCTTTTACATTGTTGTCGAATAGTTATGGATCTATACTCTAGCCATCTTTCATGTTTTTAATTCATCACCCTTTAAATAGTAAAATGTTTAGAAAGTTTGGTAAGTCCTGTAAAAAAAAATATGTTATTGCATTCTACTTCTACTGATGAGTTTTATATGATATTTTAAAAAAACACCGAAAATTAACTGAACCATACCGATACCGAAGTGAAACCGACATGATTTAAACGATTTCGAAAAGTCTAGTTTTAGTTATACATAATAGAATAATCAAAAAATTGGTACGATATAAATTTTATAAAATAACCATCCGAACTGAACCATTGACACCCCTAATGGTAGATATGTACACCCCAATCTTGAAACATTGTCTTTCCAAGAACTCGAAAAATTAAGTAGAAAATTTTGAAAAATCAGACGTCTATGAAACTTCTAATAAAAGCCCAATATTCCGAAAGCTAATATTTGACCATAGATTCTCAAATTTAATTTAAAACCTCTTATTTGATTGAATTTTGGTTTGAAGATAAAAATGTTTGGACATCAGTTTTCAACATATTTTTCAAATTTATTTTGAAAAAAACGTGAAACATAATTTATATTCACAAGTTCTAAAAACTATCACAAATACCCAATAATACCATTACCAATAACATTGAATATATTATCGCAAACCATAATCCTGAATATAAATAAATTTCGTACAAAATTGTCATTCTTATAATGAACAACATAATATACTATCAGATGACCGAGAAGATAAAGCAATATTTTTACAAAATAATAAATGGTAGGCTTTTTTATGAAATATAAAAGTTTTGAGGCAATTTTAATAAAATATAATAGTGATATTTTGGCCTAAAAGCATCTATTAAGTTGGTTTTGAAATTTGAGATTTTGCCAAAATATAACCAAAATTTATGGCTAAACATGTGTTTTTAAGCCAAATTTATTTTGGCACAATCTATAGTCAAATGGATCCAAAGACTATATCACTTAAAAACTCATTAGCTAGTCAATCAGCTTGATTATATTACGTGAAAGCATTTCTCAAAAACTCACAAGCTAGTTAATTTGCTTGATTACAAGAAAGCATAGGAACTGCGAAATACATTATCCTTCTCAGACATCAGAAATTACGCTAAGCTTTTTGTTGTTATTGTTGTACAAGAAAGCTTAGACTTCTATAATTTAGAAATCTTGGGCACCCCTAAAGGGGAAAATATATACACTCTAGTAATCAAAATTGCCATTGTGAATTAGTCCTAGCAAATGACACATTCATTTTTCATACAAAACTTTAAAAACATTTTTCCTCAGCTTCAACTTCTTTGATCCAAACATTTGTGTATCAGCAAATCATGCCCCTCCATTGTCCTAGCCTTTTCAATCCCTTCACACCCCTAAAATCAATTATACAAGAAAGAAAAACAATCAGCACCATTAGGATAAAGAGTCAAAGACAGGAGGGAGTAGAGGGGGTGGGTAGGGGAGGTAGGGGCGCAAGTTAGCAAGCAGTATGAGGTTATGCTAAAATGCGCCATCAAGAAATTTAGGACTAAGATTTTAACCTCTTATCTTGTGATTTCCATTGGGCACTGAGCCTCTCATCTAGCCTTTGCTTGGCTTCTCTAGCAACTTCTCCTAGTTTCTCATCTTGGTATTCTTGGCTTGTTGCACTTCTTTCCTATTCAGTCAAATAACACAAGAATTTTTATTATTTTGGAAGGTGCATAGAGGCAAATTCTAGATTTCGATGTGGTGGATTCAAACGAGTGTGATCTTATTATAAGTATACACTTTAAGTATTTTTAGTTTATGTACATATAGTTCAAACATAAAGAAATGGATTCAACTACAAGATTCATCTTAGATTCGACTTTGTATGTACATCCAATTCAATAAAACAAAAGAGACACAAATAAATAAGAGAAGGAATTTGACCTATATATATATATATAACAAAATACAATTTTTTTTCTTCGGCAAAAGGTGTTTAACTGACCACCCTTCGATCATAATAGCTATGACTTGGGGATAGGAAAGGAATTAGTACCTTAGAAAAGTTTGAGCTAAGAATATGTTCATGGCTGCTTGTGTAGAGACAAAGAAAAGATTTCCTTGTAGATGAAAAACCAGATGTATTAGATGATGAATCTAACAAGCCACTGTTTTTATGGAACTTTCTTCTTCTAGCACATTCAACACCAGCAAGCATACCTGCCATTTTTCTTTTAACTCTAAAACTCAAGAAAGAAAGAAGAAAGAACAAAATTAATAGACCTAACTCTAATCTATGATGTGTTGTTTTCTTTCTCTTTCATTTGGCAAGTGTAATAAAGTTGATTAAATAGAACAATGAAAGGAAGGTAGTAGGAAAGATGTAGGAAGCTTCATAGGAGTTTTAGTTCAATTTATTTATTGCTGCTTCTTTTTAATATTGGTTTCATCATAGAGGTGGTATGCTATTTATTTTAATATAATACCTTTAACCATGATTAGTCTTCTTGTTTGATTTTTTAAATACTATTTTTTGCCTGTGAATATGGAAGAAAATACCAATATATTTGAAGAGTTTTTCATAGGTTTAGGAAAAAAAATATAAATAAAAGAAAGGAATTTTTACATTCCTATATCATATAGGAAACCTTACTATTCTCAATGTTTAAGATTTGATACAATGACATTTAGTATACCAAATTATCAATTTTATACCATAGTGTATTTTAAGGGTACAACTAATGCAGCATATATCCCTCCTTAATTCAAGGTACCGTATATCTCATCCCTCCCATGTTTTAAGCTTTGAGAGCTTAATGACTTTCTGATGGGTATGTTTTGGGATTTGATGATCTTTTTGGCGGTGGCCGAACTGAGTGTGGAATTGGGAGTCTCATCGATAATGAGGCAGAGCTCGGAAGATGAAGGATCGTGAATAGGGTTAGGGAAAGGGATTCCGAAAGCCTCGGTACGAGGCTTTGGTAGGATTTTCTTAAGAGTGAGGTTGAGGTTGATGAAGTCGTCTTGTGGGAGCAGTTGGGCTTTCTGGAGTTTGGACGGGGATTCTTTCCATTTGAGGAGGGCGCTCACTGCCTTCTCTATGATGGCACAACCGACCTTGGAGGCGGAGCGTGGTGGGGACTCTATTAGAGTTTTTGGGATGAGAATGGAGAGTACTGGAGAGGAGACAATGCTAGGTTTAACTTAGCTCCATGTGTTATTTCAATATTTATTCTTCTTAAATTATAAAGATTCGTCCAATTTCATAGACGGAATTTTCGACATAATTGCATTTTTTGCAAATGATATGTAGAAGTTTTAATCGTTTTTGATTTGTGTAAATAGAAAACAAAGCATCTACAATCAGAATACAAATAATCTATAATTTATCTACAAAATATCTACAAACTGGATACGTTAAATTTTAATATCTCAATTCCATTCGATTGTCGCTTAATTGATAGTTTTGACATACTTGCGTTTTTTTCAGAAGATTTTGTAAAAGTTCTAGTTGTTTCGGATTTGTGAAAACTGAAAAAATAATGCATCTAGAATCAGAATACAAATAATCTACAATTCATCTACAAAACATCTACAAACTAGGTATATTGAATTTTAATATCTCAATTCCCATTCGATTGTAGTTTAATTGGGATTTTTGACATAATTGCTTTTTTGCAGAAGATTTGTAGAAGTTTTAATCATTTTGTGATTTGTGATAATAGAAACCAAAGCATATATAATTAGAATATAAATAATCTACAATTTGTCTACAAAATATCTAGAACTAGGTACATTGTTTTATATCCCAATTCCCATTCAATTGTAGCATAATTGGAATTTTTGACATAATTGTATTTTTGCAGAAAATTTGTAGAAGTTTTAGTCGTTTTTAATTTGTGAAAACAGAAAACAAAGCATCTACAGTTAGAATACATGTAATCTATAATTTACCTACAAAATATCTATAAAACTGGATACATTAAATTTTTATATCTCAATTCTCATTCAATTGTAGCATAATTGGGATTTTTGAAATAATTATATTTTTTCAGAAGATTTATAGAAGTTATAGCCATTTGTTATTTGTGAAAACAAAAAATAAAGCATCTATAATCAGAATACAAATAATCTACAATTTTTCTAGAATTTCTGCAATATCTTCGAGTTTCAATCTAAAATTCAGTCAAAATCAAATGTAATCTTCAACAAAACCCCCTCACAAGTGAGATATAAACTTCAAACTATATTCTCGATTATTTTCAACAACACCTAATCGAACCAAATGATGATTTTTGAAAACCAAATTTGAATTCAGACCTTTTAAGCGTTTTAATGGCTGTCAATGGTGGAATTTCTGTTCTCTTTTCATTTGCTTTATATTATTGAAATTTGCGATTGAGAAATAGAGAGAGATGTAGAGAGAATGTCGACGAACTGAGCTTTTGCAGAACTGATTTCTACAATTTGATTCAAATGTTGACAATTTTGTCCTTTTTTTTATTTGTGGCTTAACGAAAAATATCGAAGAATAGAGTTTTTTTAGAACAACGTCTATGTAATGTGATTTTAAATTGAAGAAATAGGATTTGCGTTTCAAATTTGATCTGAAGGTTGCTAAATCAATTATAATATTTTGTTCCTGATTTGTAGTGCGCCTAATTAGGAAGATTCGGCTACTAATAATTAATATTTAATAAATAATATAATAATTATAGAAAACTATGAACATAGTGGGTAAATTAGAAACTATGCACATATTTAGTAATAAAATTTCATATATGGTATAGGAAGGAAAAAAACTCTAAAAGAAAAGAGGTGTGGAATGAGTTATTTGGAAAGAGAATTTGGGCCAAATCTGCTGCAGTGAACTTTTGGGCTGCTTAAATGGTGAGAGAGAAATCTGAGTAAAAATTATACGGGGCGTTCTATTTGGTCGTCCTCATTTAACTTATACCCGTTTTTCTAAAAACGTATACTTAAGTTTTTAAAAAAGCTTTATGACAAAACTAATGAATCAATGACAAAAAAAAAACTACAGCTTATATAGTGCTGAAGTTTTTACAACTGAACTAAATAACTTTAACAACTTCTGCTGAAATTTTTAAAAAAGCTTATCGAGAACAAAAAAAATCAGCTTATTTAAAGTTGAAGTTTTTATAAATAAACTAAATAACTTCATCATCTTCTACTGTATTTTTGAAAAGTTTTATGACAAAACTATTGAATCCAGGACAAAAAAAAAACTTAGCTATTTTAGTGTTGAAGGTTTTACAATTTAACTAAATAACTTCAGCATCTTCAGCTGAAGTTTTTGAAAAAGTTTTATGACAAAATTAATGAGTTCAGGACAAAAAAAAAACTTCAGTTACTTTAGTAGTGAATTTTTTATAAATGAACTAAACAACTTCATCATCTTATCTAGGACAAAAAAACTTTAGCCCCATCTACTAGAATGCTGAAGTTTTGCGTGATTGCCTTTGCTACTTCAGCCTCGTATACTGAAGTTAAGCGAAAAAAGTGGGTACGCTTGTATTTTTTTTTTTTTTTTTTGCAAAGCAAGCACAAGTTAAAACGTGACCCAAAAAACGGGTATAAATGCAAATAAATTAGCATGGCATGGACCCTAGAGGAGCGGGTCTTGGCAGAATGTTCCTTTTTTATGGTCATGGCAAAATGTCTTACTTTGTCACTTAAACATTAAAGTTTTTGAATCCTGAAATTCTTTTTGGTGGTGGAAAATAAAAGTTAATAATCAGTTATTTGAAGAATACTTTGTAAAAATAACCCAGAAAAAATGTGTCAATCCGATGGACATCGATGAACAATTTAATAGATGGGTAAAGAAATAAAGCACCAACTCTATTAACCTGGTGAAGAAATACCTGAAGAGCAGAAGTATGACAATCTGGTACTTTTTAGTGAACAACTTAACAGACATTTAGAGTGATAATAGCATCAATTCTAGCAATTTAGTAGAGAAATCATAAAGAGCAAAAGATAGATTCCAATGAAAATTTGATCTGGAAGAGAAACTCCTAAAGAGTCCGAGGTCATTTTTTAAATACTGTCAATTTTAAGAATATTTCCCTAAGACCAGCTCCAAAAATTTCCTTTTGTATCAATCACCCGAGAGAAATTGGCCGAGATGTATGTTGGGCCAAAATATAGGGCCAACTACAGTTTATCCAACTATGGATCTCTATCTTTCTCTATGAACACTTTGTATAACGTGGTGTGCGATATTTTGTCAAAATAGTATGGTATAGCCAGTTTTTGCATTGGTCAATAAAAATAGTTATAACTTACGAAGTCAATGAAAAATAACCACTATTTACTGTAATATAGATCGGTCCCGTATAATATACGGGAGTTCGGGTGCATCTGTGTACGAACTCCAGCATATTATGCTGAACCGGTACACTTTGCTGACTCCTGTATAATATACGGGAGATTGGAGCATTGGTGCTCCAAACTTCAGTATATTATACTGAGCATTTATACTTGCTGGAACTCCAGTATATTATGCGGGAGTTCCAGCATAATTATACTTGAACTCCCGCATATTATACGGGAGTTCCAGCATAGTTATCCTGGAACTCCCGTATAATATGCGGGAGTTCAAGAATACTTATGGTGGAACTCTCGTATAATATGCGGCTATATTTTTCGGGTTTTGAATAGTATTTTCGCTCAGATTTATCTTTACATGGACAGTGGCTAATTTCAATCACTTTTGAAACCGTGGCTATTTTTGAATGACCAGTTGTAAATCTGGCTATTTTTAAATTTCTTCTTTGGCCTACACATGAAGAGGTGAACGCTCGCCTATGTGGGCTTGTGTAAGAATAGCCGACTGGATTTATTGTTTAATTTATATAGTCGCTATACATAGATTATATACTCAATATATATAATTATAAATAGATTACATATATTAGTATTCATCAGCTATATTTAATTTAAACTGTTGGATAAATGACTAATTAGTTAATTCTTCTGTAAAACTATAAATGCATTTTTGGGAAAAGTCATTTTTCTCTTCAACTTTGCTTTAAAATCAAATTTCCTTGTTAATGTGAATATAAGAAATTTTTCCCTCCTATGTTAAGCAATGTCTATGTTACCCTTAAACATTTTCAACTCCGCTTTAGATGATCGTATTATTTCGTACAGTTATTTACTTCACTAAAAAGTCATGTTTTTGGCTACATAAGCGATCATAAGGAATCATAAAAATTTTATAAGGAAGAGGAACTTACACTATAAATAACAATTATACATGAATCTATTATTTAAAGAAGCAATCTAATATATTAAGTTCTCATCATGCGTGGAATTTTTGGAAGGACCAGACTATATTGAATTTTATGCATGTATCTTTAATTTACATTAAAATATTATTTTTACGATTTAAATCAGTAACTTTCTTATCACATAGACAAAATTTCACTTTTGCCAATACTAAGCGGAAAACAAAAGATCAACGAAAGTCAGCGAGGATGAGAAATAGGAAAAGACTTAGATGCACTCAATATTTATATTAAATTAACATACACAAATTTACTATAATTATGTTTAATTGATATGTAGAGCTAAAAATATATAGTCATTAATCACGATTAATTTATACAAACTTTTGCAACGAGATAATACTGTATGTATCTCTAGAAATTTTCTCCGTGGCTGTATAGTGATAAAATTATCTCATATGTCAAGTTATAATTTGAATAGAAAAACAATGATG
Source organism: Nicotiana noctiflora (assembly GCA_032618575.1). Classification (NCBI taxonomy): domain Eukaryota; kingdom Viridiplantae; phylum Streptophyta; class Magnoliopsida; order Solanales; family Solanaceae; genus Nicotiana; species Nicotiana noctiflora. The sequence goes on from JASVEL010003020.1 coordinate 224,948, forward strand.
GATCTACTGCTTTTATTACCAATATCTTGTTAAAAGAGCTACATAACTAAAAAAAAAAGAAAAAAAATGTTGATAATGTGTTATAAATCAGTATCTTCATAGAATCTTTTTGAACTAGTGATATTTTAGGCAAAAGAAAGATAATTTTTATTTTATATTTATGTCAAATTAATAAATATTAAATATGTGTAGTTATATACACATTAAGTTATATGTATTATTACTTTAAGATTAAATCAATTGGAGTAATAATATCACCAAAATTAGCCCATGTTCTAGCTTCTTATCCAGTTTAACCCATTTTGTATATGACTTGAAATTCTTTTTTCCTTACTTAACCTATCATTAAGGACCTACTTCCAATATTCTTTTTATTTTCTTTCTTCTTTTCCTCCATATAAAAGACAAACTTTAATGCATCGTTTATCAATTGTTAACCTTTATAATCACACAAATATTGTAGCCTCAATTACCCAATCATATTTAAAAATCAAATGGTACAGAATAATATATATGGGTATGTTGTTGTAGTATTAACACTAGATACTACCATATTTATATGTTATGGATGTCTCTATACTCATCTTTTCTATGGAATCGAGCAAAGTTCTGAATAATTGTCTATGAATAATAAATTTAACTTATGAGTAATTAAGTTGTCCTTACAGTACTAAGTAACATATGTTTGTCATGATTGGTGAGAAATCCCGTCACCGGCCACACACTTGTTAAAATTTTTGAAAATAGTTTTAATGTTTTGGTTTTTCTCTCCGGTGTTTTTATTTAGTGTTGTCTAATCGATTGAAAAAATTAAAAGGAGTTTAAAAATTAAATTTAAAGTGATTTATAGTAGATTTGAACTAAGTATGAGTTAGCTTACAAAAGAGAATCAAGGAAGAAGAAGACGCAAGTTTTTGAATAATAATGTATAATGTTTTACAATAATATATATGGGTCTATAAACATATATTATATGAAATTATATACTTTTATACACCTCTATACAACCCACTGTAGACGAATTTTTTTCACGATTTTCAGTTATAATTCTTGTTTAAAACCAGTACCAATCTCCAAAAAATGACTTTAAATTTTGTATATGACCTCCTTATAATCTAACAAGTGTAACGATCCGTCCGGTCGTTTCATGAGTTACCGATCTATTTTCCCATTTTTTGCTTCTTTATGCTTTGTTCGTCGGTGTTATATGGTATCAGGTTGGTTGGTTCGAATTCGAAATGGTTTTAGAAAAGTTTGAGACACTTAGTATCTTTTGAGTAAACTTAAGTTGGAAAAGTCAACTGGATGTTGACTTATGTGAAACAAGTCTTAGATGTGAATTTCGAGGGTCCGAATAGCGTGATTTTGGACTTAGAAGAGTGATTGGAATGTGTTTTGGAGGTCCGAGGTAGATTTACGCTTGAATTGGCGAAATTGGAATTTTGGCGTTTTCTGGTTCGTAGCGAAGATTTTGATATAGGGGTCAGAATAGAATTTCGGAAATTGGAATAGGTCCGTTGTGTCATTTGTGACATGTGTGAAAAACTTCAGGTCATTCGGACAAGGTTTGATAGACTTTTGATCAAAAGCGGAATTCGGGAGTTTTTGAAACCTTAGGCTTGAATTCGATATTATTTTGTTGATTCGACATTGTTTTAGGTGTATCTAAGATTATTATTACTTTGGATAGTGGTATATGACTTGTTCGTGCTTTTGGTTGAGATCCCGAGGGCCTCGGGGGTGATTTCAGATGGTTGACGGGGAGTTTGGAGTTATAAAGTTGCAGCTGAAGCTGCTGAATTATGTCATAACCGCACTTGTGGATTGGGGATTGCAAAAGCGGGCTATTAGTCGCAAATACGGAATTGGGTGAGAAGAGCTGAAGGCGCAGGTGTGGAAGCTCGGCCGCACCTGCGAGACCGCATGTGCGATAGTTTATGCGCAGGTGCAGATTCGAGGTTTTAAGTGGAAATTGCACAAACGGTCGTTTGGCCGCAGAAGCGACTTCGCAGGTGCGAAAACCCTGGGCCAGAAAGTATATAAATCTTCCTTCGCGAATTTTTGGTTATTCCACCATTTTTACTTACGGGTTTGAGCTTGAGGGAGCATGTTGAAGAGGGATTTCAAGAGAATTTTGTGGAGGTAAGGTTTTTGGACCCTAAAATTGTTACTATGATGATTTTTGACTGATTAAGGTTAAAATCTATGGAAATTAGTTATAAAAATTGTGTGTTTAGCGCTTGGAAATTGGAGACCTTAATCTAGGGATTTGAGGGGCCATTTGCCGTCGGATTTTGGTATTTTTGGTATGTATGGACTAATGGGAGGATAAAGATTTTATTAATGTAATATTTATCGGATTTCTAAATATGGGCTCAGGGGTCGGGTTTGGTCAATTTCGGAATTTGTATTGTAATTTGATTATTTTAGCACAAGCGTTGTTCCCTTAGCATATTCTAATGTTATTGGGTATATTCGATTTGAGTCGAGAGGCAAGGGCATCGTGGAGTAGTATTTCATCTGGTTTGAGGTAAGTAACAATTGTACATCTAGACATGAGGGTATAAATCCCGATAATTTGTATTGTTTGATAAATGAGGTGATGCATATGCTAGGTGACGAGCATATGGGCATACACTAGTACGGATTGTGACTTGGTCTGTCACGTAGCGACTATTAAGCTGTGTGTTTGATTTGAAATTTTATGATATTCTGTATTTTAGAGCTTTATACTATATCTTGGACTGTATACCGTGTTTGGGCCTTGTGCCGACCTATTTAGACCCTTAAGATTATTTTTACTAATTACCTCACTCTATTTGAATTAAAAGAATATCCTCAGTCATATTTTACATGTTTATTGTTTAAAACCAGTTTCATTACTATACTTCTTAATTTATGAAAACTGTTTGGGTTGAGTTCCCTGATTTTCACTGATATTCCAGAGTGGTCGTGAGCTTAATGATTGAGAGTGGTTGAGGACCTAACGGTGAGGAATATATATACAATATGGATCGGCCTGTACGCCGCAACAATATGTATTGGATCGGGCTGCGTACCACAGCGAAATGACGATCGGGTTGTAGAAGCCCCTCCGGAGTCTTTACACCCCTGGGGGGGCATAATCGACTATATATATTGGATAGGGTTGCATGCCGCATCGATTATTATATATATATTGGAGCGGGATGCACGTCGCATCGGTTATTATTATTATTAGTAATATTAGCTAATTATTGAGCCGAGGTGCTAAGAGTGGGTACTGTGTGACGAGAGTGGAGTCACGAGTAACTGAGAGGCCTGCCCGAGGGGTTATACTTATAAGTGATATCTTGTCCAATGGGCTATTTATGATGTTTTCTGTGACGACCCAAAGGGTCATCACTTATTTAATTAATCATTTCGAGCTTCTGAGGCCTTAGAAACCTCATTCTATGTTGCCTCGATTTACGTGCACGATCCGAGCATGTAGCCGGAAAGATTTTGTGATAGAAAATATGAATTCTATGAGAAATTTGGATAAAAATGATATTAATATTGATATGGTTGACTTCGGTCAACATTTTTGGTAAACGGATCCGGACCGAGATTGGATGGTCCCGAGATGTCCGTAGGAAAATATGGGACTTGGACATGTGTCCGGAGTCGAATTCTGAGACCTAGATCCCAAGTTATGAATTTTTCTATGAAATTATTTTTGATGTAATTGTTAAAGGAAATAAATTAATTGACCTTGGTATCGGGCTCGTATTTTGGTTCCGACGCCCGGTACAAGTCTTAAATATTATATATGTGATTTCTGTAAAGTTTGGTGACATTCGGATGTCGTTTGAGATGTTTTAGACCTTGAGTTCCAAGTTAAGAAGTTTTGAAAAATCAAAAGTATGAAAATCATGAGTTTGAGGCTTGATTTGATTAAAACGAAGTGATATTGGCGATGTGATCGCACGAACAAGTTCATAATGTGTTTTTGAGGTTGTGTACATATTTGGTTTGGAGCCCGGGGGCTCGGGTAAAGATTTGATAGGCCGTTGGATGAAATTCTGAATTTTTGAACTGCTGGTTTTTCACCCAGCTGTTGGCTTCGCAATTGCGAAGAATTTCTCGCAATTGCGAAGGGGACGGTGTAAGGCAAGGCTCGCAAATGCGAACCTTTATCGCAAATGCGAAGCCCCCTTTGACCCAGCCTTGTTCGCAAATGCGAACAATTGTTCGCATTTGAGAAGGTCCCCAGTGTCTGCCTATGTTCGCAAATGCGAACAAAAGTTCGCTAATGCGAACATTCCCCATACTGCCTTGGTTCGCAAATGCGAACCATTGTTCGCAAATGCGAACACTGCCTTATACAGCATGTGTTCGCAAATGCGAACACTAGTTCGCAAATGCGAACGTCCCTTTGTCTGCCAGTGTTCGCAAATGCGAACAAATGTTCGCAAATGCGAACTTCCCAGCCTTAGCTTATTTTTCAAACTCCGGAAATTGGTCGGGGTTCGCAATTGCGAACCCATGTTCGCAAATGCGAACACAGAGACCTGTAAAACACGATTTTAAGTTCATTTCTTCACTTTTTACAAAACAAAAACACCCATTTGCGATTCTTCACGGATTTCTTCTTCATCAAAACGATTGTAAGTCACTTTTTACTTAATTCTTTCAATTCCTAACATCATTAAACATGTTTTTCATAAGAAATCAAAGATTTTCATGGTAGAATTCTTGTTTTTGTTAGAAAATAGGGTTTTTCATAAATTGGGGAATTTGACCTCGAATTGAGGTCCGATTTTGAAACAAATCATATACATGAACTCGTGGGGGGATGGGTAACCGGATTTTGGTCCTAACCCCGAATTCCGACCATGTGGGCCCGGGGTTGAAATTCACTATTCTGGGCAGAATGTTGTAAAAGTTGTATTTGGTCTTAAGAATTAGTTTGTTGAGTAGTATTGATGATATTAAATCAATTGTGTATAGATACGATTGGATTGGAGCCAAAGTTGAAAGAAAAAGACATTTCCACGGATTGAATTGTTCATAAACACTCGAGGTAAGTGTTTGTTCTATCCTAGCTTGAGGGAATAGGATTATGTGTTATGTGTTATGTGGTCGAGTGCGGTGTATGGGCTGTGGTGACGAGCATCCATACACTGGCGTCTAGTATGACCGTGAGTCATTGAGAAATGATTATTTTGAGATATATTACAGATGAATTGTTATTGTTTTCCCTTGTTGGGACTTGTTGTGAAGATAATTATTGATTGCCATTGATGGGACGGTTTATGAATTACTGTTTCTTTCTTTGCCCTTAACTGTGATTGTTATTTGGGTGAGGAAAAGTGATAATGCACGAAGGGTGATGCCGTGCCATGTTTATTTATTTATGCACGAAGGTTAATGCCGTGCCATGTTTATTTATTGATTATGCACGAAGGATCATGCCGTGCCCCGTTATTGAACCATGTACGAAGGATCATGCCGTACTATGGATGTGAGGATGAGAGTAAAAGCACGAAGGGTGATGCCGTGTACTTTATTTGTTTATTTGGTGAGGATGAGAGTAAAAGCACGAAGGGTGATGCCGTGCACTTTATTTGTTTATTTGGTGAGGATGAGAGTAAAAGCACGAAGGGTGATGCCGTGCAACTGCTTGCTATTTCTTGAATTGATATTACTTGTGTTTACATTATACTTTGTTTTTCCTTGTGAAATTATTAACTGTTGTTAATTGTTGAATTCTTTGAGATATTCCTTATTGTGTTATTACCTGGTTATTTCTTGTTATTCCGTGGTATACATATATATTGAATTGCACAGGTTTATGTGGGTGTCTGGTCCTAGGCTTGTCACTACTTCGCCGGGATAGGCCGGGCACTTACCAGCACATGGGGTCGGTTGTGCTGATGCTACACTTCTGTGCGTTTTTGCACAGGTCCAGGTTACGATCAGGAGCAGCAGCGGCAGTAAATAGATTGCGTGGGAGTTGATCATATTTGAGACCGAGGTAGCTTGCAGACGTCCGCAGGCCCGGCGTCTCTTTCTTTATTTATGTTACTAGCTGTAGTCTCTTTGTTCCGAGACAAACAGAATTATGTTATATTTCTTTCAAACTCTTATGTGTAGTATTCAGTAGTAGTTCGTGAGTTGGTGACTCCACGTCTTGGGTAGAGGATTTCAGTATGATTTTCATCTTGTAATTAGTTATTTCTATTTCGATAAAGTATTCCGCATTTATTTAATTAAAATTGTGTTAAAAACAGGATAGTATGAATACGGTGGCTTGCCTAGCTACCACGAGTAGGCGCCATCACGATCCCGATGTTGGGGGAAAATCCGGGTCGTGACAAGTTGGTATCAGAGCTCTAGGTTACATAGGTCTCACCACTCACGAACAAGCTTAGTAGAGTTTGAGAGGTAGGTACGGAGACGTCTGTACTTGTCCTCCATAGTCTATTGAGTTAGGAAAGAGTCTCTCATTTGTTCTTTCTTGTCGTGCGACTTGTTCCTCAATTACTGATTGAATTTCTATTCTGTCCTTTCGCAGATGGTGAGGACACGCGCTTCTTCTTCCGTTGACCAGCAGCCTGAGCCCCAGGCAGCTCCCGTGAGGGGCAGGGGCCGAGGCCGTATCGGAGGCTGTGGTAGGGACAAAGCTCCGACAGCTATTCCAGAGGTGGAGCCCCATATTGAGACTGGCGAGGAGGTTCTAGTCCCAGCATCTCCAGTGGGCCCAGCTCAGGCCCCAGGAGAGGCTTTATTTACCCCGGATCTTCGGGAGGCTTTGGTCAGGATAGCGGGATTTCTGGATAGCGGGATTTATGGATAGCGTTGCTAGAGCAGGTTTATTACCAGTTGCACCAGCCACTTCTCAGGCTGGAGGAGGGGCCCAGACTCCTATTGCTCGTACTCCGGAGCCAGTAGCTCCTCAGCCTCAGGCACCAGTGGTTCAGCCAGCTGTGGCCACTCAGTCAGGTACCACGGCTCATGCCGGTGATGGAGCGGCCATGACTTCTGATTCGTTATGGAGACTTGTTCGGTTCTCCAAGCTATTTACCACTACATTCAGCGGAGCCGCATCAGAGGATCCTCAGGACTTTTTATTCAGTTGCCATGAGATTCTCAAGACTATGGGGATCGTGGAGACAAACGGAGTTGACTTCTGTACCTTCAGACTTGCAGGATCCGCCAAGACTTGGTGGAGAGATTATTGCTTGACTCGACCAGCGGGGTCCCCAGCTTTATCATGGGACCAGTTTGCAGAACTATTTATGGAGAAGTTTCTCTCTGCTACTCAGCGGGATGTACTTCGGAGGCAGTTCGAGCGCCTCCATTAGGGAACCATGACAGTTACACAGTTTGAGACGAGATTTATCGACTTGGCTCGTCATGCAGTGGTGATACTTCCCACGGAGCGGGAGAGGGTCCGCAGATTTATAGATGGACTTAATCAGCCGATTAGACTCCAGATGGCTATGGGCGTGGGGAGTGACATATCATTTCAGGAGGCAGCCAATGCAGCACGCAGAGTTGAGATGGCTCTTGCTAGGGGAGGCGGTTATTCTTCAGATAAGAGGCCTCGTCATTCAGGCAGGTTTGGTGGTTCTTCCTCTGGTAGCAGAGAATCCTTTGATAGAGGCCAGTCCTCCAAACCTTTCCATTCCGCCATTCAGGCTTCACCGGGTGGACCAGGCGATTATGGGTTTCGTGAGCAGTATTCAGATCAGCCTCCTATTAGTGCTCAACCTCTTCAGAGTGTTCGTGGGGGCCATTCAATTCGTCAGGGCCAGCATCCCCATCAGCCTAAATGTTGTTACGGTTGTGGTGACCCAGGTCATCTTGTCAGGTTTTTCCCTCGAGCGATGGGCAACACTTAGCAGCGGGGCCCTTATCCCATGATTCAGGCCCCAGCTGACCTTCAACCTACCCAGCCAGCCAGAGGCGGGGGTAGAGATCGTACAGGTAGAGGTTGAGACCGTAGAGGTGGAGACCGTCCAGCCAGAGGTAGAGGTCAGCCAGTGGATGACTGTCCCAGAGATGTAGCTCAGAGGGGAGGTGTTGATCCCCGATTCTATGCTTTACCGACCAGGCCAGAGGTAGAGGCATCAGATGTCGTGATTATAGGTACCATTCTTGTTTGTGACAGAGGTGCTTCAGTATAATTTAACCTTGGATCTACATATTCCTATGTGTCTTCCTACTTCGCACCGTATTTGGTTGTGCCCAGCTATGCTCTGGATATTCCAGTTTATGTGGCTACACCAATGGGTGACTCCATTGTAGTCGATCGGGTGCATCGTTCGTGCGTAGTTATATTTGGGGGTCTTGAGACCCGTGTTGATCTGTTGCTTTTGGATATGGTAGATTTTGATGTCATATTGGGGATGGACTGGTTGTCCCCATACCATGCTATTCTTGATTGCCATGCTAAGACGGTGACCTTAGCCTTGCCGGAATCACCCCGACTAGAGTGGAAAGGTACCTCAAGCCACTCCGTTCGCACTGTTATTTCCTATGTTAAGGCTCGACGCATGGTCGAGAAGGGGTGTCTAGCTTATCCGGCTTATGTTCGTGATTCCAGCGCAGAAGTTCCTTCTATTGAATCAGTCCCTATTGTACGGGAGTTTCCTGAGGTTTTTCTTTCAGACCTGCCGGGCATGCCACCCGACAGGGATATTGATTTCTGTATTGATCTGGCACCGGGCACTCAGCCCGTCTCTATTCCACCCTATCGTATGGCCCCGCCGGAGTTAAAAGAGTTGAAAGATCAGTTGCAGGACCTTCTTGAGAAGGGCTTTATCAGGCCCAGTGTTTCCCCCTGGGGAGCACCTGTATTATTTGTAAAGAAGAAGGATGGCTCGATGCGGATGTGTATTGATTACCGGCGGTTAAACAAGGTGACTATCAAAAATAAATATCCACTGCCGAGGATTGATGATTTGTTTGACCAGCTCCAGGGAGCGAGGGTATTTTCTAAGATAGACTTGAGGTCAGGCTACCATCAGCTGAAGATCAGGGCGGCTGACATTCCTAAGACGACCTTTCGCTCTAGATATGGGCATTATGAGTTCTTGGTCATGTCCTTCGGGTTGTCCAATGCCCCAGCAGCATTCATGGAGTTGATGAATCGGGTATCCAGGCCTTATTTAGATCTGTTCGTGATAGTCTTTATAGATGACATCCTGGTATACTCCCGCAGCCAGGAAGAGCACGAGCAGCACCTCGGAGTGGTTCTTCGGACATTGAAGGATAATCAGCTATATGCCAAATTTTTGAAATGTGAGTTCTAGTTGAGTTCAGTGGCATTCCTGGGTCACATTGTATCAGTGGAAGGTATTCAGGTAGACCCAAAGAAGATTGAGGCAGTCCAGAATTGGCCTCGACCAGCTTCAATGATCGAGATCCGGAGTTTCTTGGGGTTAGCAGGTTACTACCGTCGATTTGTAGAGGGATTCTCTTCTATTGCAGCCCCGATGACCAGGTTGACCCAGAAGGGTGCCCAGTTCAAGTGGTCAGAGGAGTGTGAGGCGAGCTTTCAGAAGCTCAAGACAGCCTTGACCACCGCACCGGTGTTGGTACTACCTACGGGTGCAGGGCCTTATACAGTTTATTGTGACGCATCTCGTACAGGGCTTGGAGCGGTATTGATGCAGGATGGTAAGGTTATCGCTTATGCTTCGAGGCAGTTAAAGATACATGAAAAGAATTATCCAGTTCATGATCTTGAGTTAGCAGCAATGGTTCATGCCTTAAAGATCTGGAGGCATTATCTATATGGTGTGACATGTGAGGTGTACACTAATCACAAAAGCCTACAGTACTTGTTCAAGCAGAAGGATTTGAATCTACGACGGCGGAGATGGTTAGAGTTGCTAAAAGACTATGATGTTACTATCTTATATCATCCAGGTAAGGCCAATGTGGTGGCCGATGCTTTGAGTAGAAAGTATGTCAGCATGGGTAGTCTTGCATATATTCCGGTCAGTCAGAGACCATTAGCTCTAGATGTCCAGGCCTTAGCCAACCGGTTCGTGAGATTAGACATTTCTGAGGCTAGCAGAGTGTTAGCTTGCACGGTCGCTCGTTCTTCGTTATTAGAGCGTATCCGTGAGAGGCAATTTGATGATCCTCATTTGCGTGAGTTAAGAGATACAGTACAGCGGGGAGGTGCCACACAGGTAAATCTAGATGATGATGGGGTATTGAAATTGCAGGGACGAGTTTGTGTGCCCAATGTCGAAGGGATTCGAGAGTTGATCTTAGCAGAGGCCCACAGTTCGCGGTATTCTATTCACCCAGGCGCCGCGAAGATGTACCAGGACTTACGGCAACACTATTGGTGGCGCGGAATGAAGAAAGATATCGTTGCGTATGTCGCTCGGTGTCTAAATTGTCAGCAGGTGAAATATGAGCACCAGAGACCTGGTGGTGTATTCCAGAGGATTGAAATTCCCGAGTGGAAATGGGAGCGGATCACTATGGACTTCGTTACTGGACTTCCTTTGACTCGGAGGAAATTTGATGCTATTTGGGTCATTGTTGATAGGCTGACCAAGTCGGCACACTTTATTCCAGTATCTGTCTCCTACTCGTCGGAGAGGTTAGCGGAGGTTTACATTAGGGAGATTGTTCGTCTCCATGGGGTGCCAGTATCGATCATTTTGGACCGAGGTACGTAGTTTACATCACATTTCTGGATAGCAGTATAGCATGAGTTGGGCACACGGGTCAAGTTGAGCACAACGTTTCATCCTCAGACGGACGGGTAGTCCGAGCGTACTATTTAGCTTTTGGAGGATATGCTCCAAGATTGTGTCATTGACTTTGGAGGCTCGCGGGATAAGTTTTTGCCTTTAGTGGTGTTTCGCCTACAATAACAGTTACCAATCTAGCATCCAGATGGCTCCGTATGAGGCGTTGTATGGTAGGCGATGTCGATCACCGGTCGGATGGTTTGAACCGGGAGAGGCTCGGTTGTTGGGTACAGACTTAGTTCAGGAGGCCTTGGATAAGGTCAAGACTATTCAGGAGAGATTGCGTTCAGCTCAGTCCAGGCAGAAGACTTATGCGGATCGTAAAGTTCGAGATGTAGATTTCATGGTTGGTGAACGAGTATTGCTCCGAGTGTCGCCTATGAAGGGCGTGATGAGGTTCGGGAAGAAGGGCAAGCTCAGCCCTAGGTATATTGGTCCATTTGAGATTCTAGACAGAGTGGGAGGGGTGGCTTACGGATTAGCTTTGCCGCCTAGTTTATCGGCCGTGCATCTAGTTTTTCATGTATCTATGCTTCGGAGATACCACGGCGATCCCGCACATGTGTTAGACTTCAGTATTGTCCAATTGGACAATGATCTATCTTACGAGGAGGAGCCGGTGGCTATTCTAGACCGGCAGGTTCGACAGCTGAGGTCGAAGAGTTATCCTTCTGTGCGTGTTCAGTGGAGAGGTCAGCCTCCTGAGGCATCGACCTGGGAGTCCGAGTCTGATATGCGGAGCCGTTACCCACACTTGTTTCCTGACTCGGTACTTCTTTCTTTTGTCCGTTCGAGGACGAACGGTTGTTTTAGAGGTGGAGATTGTGACGACCCAAAGGGTCATCACTTATTTTATTAATAATTTCGATTTTCTGAGGCCTTAGAAACCTCATTCTATGTTGCCTCGATTTACGTGCACGATCCGAGCATGTAGCCGGAAAGATTTTGTGATAGAAAATATGAATTCTATGAGAAATTTGGATAAAAATGATATTAATATTGATATGGTTGACTTCGGTCAACATTTTTGGTAAACGGATCCGGACCGAGATTGGATGGTCCCGAGAGGTCCGTAGGAAAATATGGGACTTGGACATGCGTCCGGAGTCGAATTCTGAGACCTAGAGCCCAAGTTATGAATTTTTCTATGAAATTGTTTTTGATGTAATTGTTAAAGGAAATAAATTAATTGACCTTGGTATCGGGCTCGTATTTTGGTTCCGACGCCCGGTACAAGTCTTAAATATTATATATGTGATTTTCTGTAAAGTTTGGTGACATTCGGATGTCGTTTGAGATGTTTTGGACCTTGAGTTCCAAGTTAAGAAGTTTTGAAAAATCAAAAGTATGAAAATCATGAGTTTGAGGCTTGATTTGATTAAAACGAAGTGATATTGGCGATGTGATCGCATGAACAAGTTCGTAATGTGTTTTTGAGGTTGTGTACATGTTTGGTTTGGAGCCGGGGGGCTCGGGTAAAGATTTGATAGGCCGTTGGATGAAATTCTGAATTTTTGAACTGCTGGTTTTTCACCCAGTTGTTGGCTTCGCAATTGCGAAGAATTTCTCGCAATTGCGAAGGGGACAGTGTAAGGCAAGGCTCGCAAATGCGAACCTTGATCGCAAATGCGAAGCCAGCCTTGCTCGCAAATGCGCGCAAATGCGAACAATTGTTCGCATTTGCGAAGGTCCCCAGTGCCTGCCTATGTTCGCAAATGCGAACAAAAGTTCGCAAATGCGAACATTCCCAATACTGCCTTGGTTCGCAAATGCGAACCATTGTTCGCAAATGCGAACACTGCCTTATACAGCATGTGTTCGCAAATGCGAACATTAGTTCGCAAATGCGAACTGCCAGTGTTCGCAAATGCGAACAAATGTTCGCAAATGCGAACTTCCCAGCCTTAGCTTATTTTTCAAACTCCAGAAATTGGTCGGGGTTCGCAATTGCGAACCCATGTTCGCAAATGCGAACACAGAGACCTGTAAAACACGATTTTAAGTTCATTTCTTCACTTTTTACAAAACAAAAACACCCATTTGCGATTCTTCACGGATTTCTTCTTCATCAAAACGATTGTAAGTCACTTTTTACTTAATTCTTTCAATTCCTAACATCATTAAACATGTTTTTCATAAGAAATCAAAGATTTTCATGGTAGAATTCTTGTTTTTGTTAGAAAATAGGGTTTTTCATAAATTGGGGAATTTGACCTCGAATTGAGGTCCGATTTTGAAACAAATCATATATATGAACTCGTGGGGGGATGGGTAACCGGATTTTGATCCTAACCCCGAATTCCGACCATGTGGGCCCGGGGTTGAAATTCACTATTTCGGGCAGAATGTTGTAAAAGTTGTAAATGGTCTTAAGAATTAGTTTGTTGAGTAGTATTGATGATATTAAATCAATTGTGTATAGATACAATTGGATTGGAGCCAAAGTTGAAAGAAAAAGACATTTCCACGGATTGAATTGTTCATAAACACTCGAGGTAAGTGTTTGTTCTATCCTAGCTTGAGGGAATAGGATTATGTGTTATGTGTTATGTGATCGAGTGCGGTGTATGGGCTGTGGTGACGAGCATCCATACAATGGCGTCTAGTATGACCGTGAGTCGTTGAAAAATGATTATTTTGAGATATATTACAGATGAATTGTTATTGTTTTCCCTTGTTGGGACTTGTTGTGAAGATAATTATTGATTGCCCTTGATGGGACGGTTTATGAATTACTGTTTCTTTCTTTGCCCTTAACTGTGATTGTTATTTGGGTGAGGAAGAGTGATAATGCACGAAGGGTGATGCCGTGGCATGTTTATTTATTTATGCACGAAGGTTAATGTCGTGCCATGTTTATTTATTGATTATGCACGAAGGATCATGCTGTGCCCTGTTATTGAACCATGTACGAAGGATCATGCCGTACTATGGATGTGAGGATGAGAGTAAAAGCACGAAGGGTGATGCCGTGTACTTTATTTGTTTATTTGGTGAGGATGAGAGTAAAAGCACGAAGGGTGATGCCGTGCACTTTATTTGTTTATTTGGTGAGGATGAGAGTAAAAGCACGAAGGGTGATGCCGTGCAACTGCTGCTTGCTATTTCTTGAATTGATATTACTTGTGTTTATATTATACTTTGTTTTTCCTTGTGAATTTATTAACTGTTGTTAATTGTTGAATTCTTTGAGCTATTCCTTATTGTGTTATTACCTGGTTATTTCTTGTTATTACGTGGTATACATATATATTGAATTGCACGGGTTTATGTGGGTGTACGGTCCTAGGCTTGTCACTACTTCGCCGGGATAGGCCGGACACTTACCGGCGACATGGGGTCGGTTGTCGTCGATGCTACACTTCGTGCGTTTTTGCACGAGGTCCGAGGTTACGATCGGGAGCAGCAGCAGCGGTAAATAGATTGCGTGGGAGTTGATCGTATTTGAGGCCAGAGGTAGGCTTGCGGACGTCGCCGAGCCCGGCGTCTCT